>OVBX01000340.1:0-44723 GCA_900406325.1 Erucastrum elatum
AATCATTAATTGTCATATATATATATTAGTCATTTATGGTAATTCCGTAGGTTTTATTTAAAGAAAGAAAATAATGAATTAAATTGGATCACTCAATTTCTCAATTAACATGCTAATTGAGTGACATGTGTCAATTGGGGCTTTTTTTAATTACATCAAAGTTAAAATAATTATTGTCAAAATGCTTCTCCTTTAATATANTGTTTGTAAGAATGTAAAAATCTATTCAACAAAGGGCACTAATAAGATCTATCAAATAGTTTTAGAAAATATCTTACAAGCAGACACAATCTACTCCATAAATTTTTACTCCCTAGTAGAAGTGTAGAACATTGAAAAGGTAAAAAAGATGTCTACTACCAAAAAGGCTAATAATCTCACAAGATTATTTTACCTATTTTTCTCTCATAGCAGAGAAGCAAATCTAGTATGTAGTCAAACAGGTTAAGAAACAGCTGTCTAATTTTCCATATGTACAATGAAATTTCTTTACTTTTGCAATGGTTAAATATCTATCTTATTAAAGCTGAAGTATACAGTTGTTTGGAAATAAGATTAGTATTATATTAAAAAATTCTGTTTGGAAACAATGATACTAATCCCATTAAATTCTATTTGAAAATAAAGATATTCGTCTCATTAAATTACTGAATTAATATTTATATTTATTTTAGATTAAACATGTCACTTAATAGTTAATAGCAAAAAATATTCGCTACACATAAATTAATTTCAAATACGCAACTAATATTTAATATATCATCTTGATACTCAAGCTACTATAATGTATACATATCATAAAAATCTATCTATAAAATAACATCTCATCTTGGTCTAAAATAATATAAGTTCCTATTAACTTTTTATTTTTCAAAATGTATACATATTATAAAACAAAGACCCGTCTAGTTGGGTTAAGATCTAATTTTTCTTAAAATTAGTGACGAATAGCTTCATCCTCCTATTACATTCAAAGATGCTACTACTTTGACTAGCTAGCTTATTGGTTGTAGTTTCATTTTAAAAATATTTTTGGTCCAATAATTTAATATCACTACACAGAAGCTATCAAGTTATATGATTATATTGGTACATATTAGTTAATTTTGACCAATGCAATTTAAGAAAAAGATGACTAGAGAAACAAAGATAACTTCAAAATGGACTGAAAGTGGTATATAATATGCATTACGTAAGCACTGATGCAGTCACCTATTCCACAATGAGTGTAAAAACAGAGTTGTAAAAATTATTTCCATACATCACAGGAAGACAAAATGAGTAAAATCAACACAATGAAAGAAACAACCATATCTTCTTGAATATGAGTTGAAAGTGTAGCTCTGGTTGTAATTAATTTTACACAATGGAGATTTCATTCTATAAGTGTTAACGAGCGATAAGGTAGTCTTCTCAATAAATAGCGTCATCACCTCTCCGAATCTAGCACACAGAGATAAAAGATCACTTGTCAGTCTAAACAAACTTAAGAAAAAAAAAATTGTTATGGAGAACCAAGTTATGTCTTCTGCAAGCTCTTCCGTGGCCCAACCCGAAAAATGCATTGACATTAACGTGGCTGTGGAGGAGTCCAAGGATATGGCAATGGAGAACAACAACTCGGGACTATGGTCTACTCGGGAGGTTATGGCTGAGAACCCTAGTCTCGGATCTGATGTTGTCCCAGCAGGAAACGGCTTCATGCTGCGTTACACATCAGAATCTTATAAGATCTACACTTGTCGCTTTTGCAATAAAGAGTTCTCAACCCCTCAAAGCCTAGGTGGTCACATGAACTCGCACAAGAAGGAGCTACAGTGGGAAAGGAAGCGGAAGGAGATGGAAGAGGAGATGAAAAAAGAGTTCCCTATTCAGTGGGCATTAAGTCTATATTCACAAGGTGCTTTATCAAATGATAATAATCTTGGCATCACTTCTGAACCTTTCAAACGCAGATGTACCGGCCTTTACCCATCTTTCAATAGCGGACTCATGGATATGTACATGACTGGTCCTCGCATGGCTCCTACTCGCCTCTTCGCAGGCAACATTTTCACTAACGGTTCCTCTTCAGGAGGACTTGAGCAAATACCCTCCTACAACAACGATCCCCCGATGCTCCCTAGAAACGTTCCTCATTTTCCTCCACATAAGACTACCAATCTTCCTAACTATTCGTACCCGCAAGAGAATGTTCTGAACGAAGAGGATGCCATCTTAAATCCAGGAAATGACAATATGGTGGGGATTGGTGATGATGATGCTGTTGATTCGCCAGAAGAAGGGACATCTAAGAGCTGGGGCGCTGATTTATCCCTTTAAGTATTGTTTAGTTTTCATTTTGAGGTATCATATCTATTATAGACCTCTCCATCAATATCTATCTATGAATGTTTTTTTTCTCTTTTCTAATTTTATTGTATTTCATTTTAATATTCCTTTGGATGTAACATCTCTTCTCCTGGTTGATTTGTTTTTTTATCAATTTATGATTCCTTTTATTTTTCTCTTTTATCATTACTCAAATCTCTTACACATTTATTTATCTATACTACTAAATCATGATCCTATTAGTTTTTTTTACCAAAACATACATTTTTCTTTACTAACATTGCAGATTTCATTAAAGGTAATTAAGTAATATTAATAACACATTTATATTTGGCTATTTTTTTCGGATCCAGCACACTGTCCACATCAGATCTCTCTTGGACTATTTGGACTGATAAAAAAATCAGATCCAATTTTCACATTTTTTTCCTTTGGACCATTGAGTCCATTGGACCATTGAGTCCAAGTTCAAATAACTTTTTCAATCATTTTTAATATTTTGTATACTGAACAAAAATTAAATACTTAATTATTATATTTTTCTTTTTCTTAATATAATTTAAGCATTTATAAGAAAGATGAATTTTTCATTGAAAAGTACAAATTTTTATTAAAAGTATATATTTTTTTATTAAAAAATTAACCACATAATAAAATTAATTTATCAAAGTTATACCAAGTTAATTCATTAAAAATAAAGTTTACTTTTTAAAACATAAATAGTCATCTAAAATGAAGCATTTTATAAAATAAAGCACAAATATAAAAATATGACATTTAATAAATATTTGTCAATTTAAAAAAAAAATAACGAAAAATAAATCTGCGCTTCGAAAGTTTAGGTCAAAATCTAGTATATTACTTAATTCTTTTACATATTTTCAATGTGAGATTTTATTTCCAACATTAACATAACCATAAGGCAAAGGATAACGTTTACAAGGTATCATGAGAAACTGAATCTCGCAGGTTACTTCAGCTTTGGTTCAGCGCACACATGGGGCAGTGATATGATAAAGTTGTTTTTCCTTCTTCCCATTTAGTTGTACAAAGACATTCTTTCTCCTCATTAAAAAAAGACATTCTTTCTCCTCATGATCAATACATTTAACATTTCATCATTAAAAAAATGTTTTTCATTCGCTAAAACAGATAAATTTACTATATCGTTTCATTTGCTAGATTAAATACTAGAAATTATTAAATTTTCTTTTTTTAAAAAAAAAAAATAGTTATGTAGTCATTATTTCTAAACCATCACTTTTCTCTTCTATACAGACAATAATTTTTGGGTATACAGTCTTACTATAAACAAAAGTGTTGTTATCATCAGCTCCGCAAATTAATTTTCAAAATATTTGGAATGTTTTTTTGACCAATGTTTTCCTGAAACGTTTCACTGTAAATATATTACTTTTGGTCCTTATAATTAACCTTACCTTTCATAAACACCCCAAAACAAAGACTAAGTTTGCATAAGTTTAATATATTTTATGCTCTTTGTTTGATGTATGAATTCATTTGATGCATGCCATAACAACAATTTTTGACAATCTTGCTCTGGTGTGTGCTCATGTAGATATTAATAATCAATATTCCATCTCGAGACTTAAGTTTATGTTGAGTTTAGACATAAAATATTATGCATACAAAACTCTATTGTATCCTCAAGATCCAAAAAGAATGTTTTATGTCTTAGTGATGCAAGTCATTTTCTTTTCATTATGAAGATATTTGTCTAGCACTATATGGTGCGTAACATGTAATATATATATACACTCATCCTGGAACTCAAATTTATTTACTCGTTCTCCAACACTAATACTGATAACTCGACTAACATAATCAATATGTAAATCAAGTGAAGATAGCTATTAGTGATGACTAATGAATCTAACTTACACCCAAAAGCTAACTCAAAAGTGTAACATTATATATATATATATATATATATATTATCCAGAACTTAATTCCCACACGATGCAATATTAATAATAGCCATAGTTCTGAATCAAAAGGTTTGAAATCAAGACACGTAATTTTGGTAGAAAAATAAATTGTAAAAAACTTTGGTAAAAATTACTTTCTACAATCAAGGATTTTGACTATTACCAAAAAGATTTTAAAAAGCTCATGATATATAGATGGCAACAAAAAATTAAAAAAAAGGGAACCATGTATTAATTAAAGAAAAAGCAAATCAACCAGAAGAAGAGATGCATACAGACAAAAGAAAACAACTAAACGCATTGCAAAAACAAAACTAAACAATTCATAGGACTAAACAATAGTCAAAGAGATAAATCATCCCCCCAGCTCTTGGATGTCCCTTCTTCAGGCTCATCATCACCATCAGCATCAGCAGCATCATTATCATCAGTCTCCATAACATTACCCTTTCCTATCTCCGAGATGAAATTCACCTCGTTCACTACCTTCTCTTGTGGATACAAACCGTTAGGAAGGTTGGTGGTCTGAGGAGGAAGAGGGAAAGGAGGAACGTTTCCAGGGAACATCGGGGGATAGCTGTTGTAGGGGGGTGTAGGCCCAAGTCCTCCTGAAGAAGAACCGTTGGTGAAAGCATTGTTCCCTGCGAAGAAGCGAGTAGGACCCCCGCGAGGCACCATTGCAATGTTCGGGTCCGGGAATCCGTGAATGAACGATGATGGGTAATTATTACCTGTAAATCTGCGTTTGATAGCCGCGAGAGGGATCCCAAGGTGGTTCTCGTTTGATAAAGCATCTTGTGAATAGCCACCTAAGAAAAACAAAAGAGGATTGTCTACTCTATGGTTCAAAAAGGCGTATCCGGGGTACTCTTGCTCCATATCCTTCCTCTTCTTCTCCCACTCTCGCTCCTGCTTGTGCGCGTTCTGGTGACCACCTAGGGCTTGGCTTGTTGGGAACCCTTTCTTGCAGAGGGTGCAAGTGAAGATCTTGTTAGATTTTGCTGGGTAAAGCAGCGTGATCTGGTTCCTTGACGTTGGGACAGGGACAACAACAGATCCGAGACTAGGGATCTCACTCCTCCCTAGTCCAGGATCGTTGTTCCCGGTTGCCACCTCCCTGGACTCCTCCACAGCCACGATAGCGTCAGTGCCTTGGGGAGCGGGAGAGCTTGCATAAGGCACAACTTGGTTCTCCTTTGCCGCCATCTCCTTGTCCTCCTCCACGGCCACTGCCACGATCACGTCATTGGGTTGGGATGGCGCAGATGAGCCAACAGAAGACACAACTTGGTTCTCCTTTGCCATCTCCTTGTTGGCCTCCTCCACAGCCACGATAACGTCATTAGGTTGGGGTGGCACGGAAGAGCCAACGGAAGACACAACCTGGTTCTCCGTTGCCATCTCCTTGTTGGCCTCCTCCTCCACAGCCAGGGTGACGTCATTGGATTTTTCTGGTTGGGGCGCGGAAGAGCCTTCAGAAGACACAGCTTGGTTCTCCACCGCCTTCTCCTTGGCCTCCTCCACTACAGCCACGGTAACGTCATTGCATTCCTCGGGTTGGGGCGCGGGAGAGCTTTCGGATGACGCAACTTGGCTCTCTGGTGCCTTCTCCATGGACTCCTCCACGGCCACGATGATCTCATTGCATGCTTTGGGTGGGGCCATGGAAGAGCTTGAAGAGGACATACCTTGGTTCTCCATAACGAAATATTTTTTTTTCTTTAATTTGTTGGGATTGAGAAGTGTTTTTCTCTTTGTGCTATAGATTCGGAGAATGCGGACGCTATATAGTGAGAAGATTACTTTATTGTACGTTAACAATTATAGTATAAAATCTCCATTGTGTAGAATTAAGTAAAACCAGAACTTGACTTTGAATCCATATCCTAGAAGTTATGGTTATTTCTTTAATTCATTATGTTGATTTTACTCATTCTACCTCCCTGTGGAAGAATATATGGAAATGTTTTTTACACCCTGTATTTACACTAAATGGAATAGGCCGTATATATACACGTACAGTATGTGCTTACGTAATATGTACTACTTTCAATCCATTTTAGAACTTATTTTTGTTTCTCTAGTCATCATCTTCTTTTTCTTAAATGGCAGTGGTCTAAATACAGAGTTGTATACAACTTATATGTTATGCATATATTTTTTTTCTGTATAGAGACATACATATATATTATTTCCCCAAAAAATATATATATTTAAAAATGAATTACAGCTAAGAGCATAATTATTGGTGAACATATTCCAAAGGTATCTCACAAATTTAATATTAATAACTTAAATGTAAATAAGTTCATAGTTAAATTCTTAAATTACAAATTGGTACATATATACCAATCAGAAAACAATCTATGTAAGAAGAGTATCTTAAGATTTATCTGATAATTTTTCTGTTTCCGCTATCTTCAATTTCTTTTTATTTTTTTAATATCTAGAAAAATGTCTTAGATACTCCAATGGATGTTTTCTAATAATCTTTCTAGTCAGAGTAGTTTTTTTTACTGTTATGAAAGTATGAGGTTATTCTTCTAATTTTATCGAAAATATTTATTTATTATTCAAATAAAAAGAAATTGCAATGACTACAAACTACCGTCTTTTCTTACCCTGCGTGACTGCATACATATTATAGGTGTTCTTTTTGCTATTATAGAAAAATAAGTAAAAAACTTGTGAAATATATTTCTTTTTTTTTGGGTCATAGTCAACTTTGACAGCTTTATATGTTTTAATTGGGAGAAAAATACCCAAAATGCAACAATATAACAAGATGGTGCATTAACTAGTAAGAATTATTAGAGCACGGCACTTAATCCGTTAAATTTGATTTAATTTGTAATTCGTTTCGATTTGATGCGAAATTTTTTGAAATTTGAAAATTTTCAAAACAAAGCAAATAGTAAAAACTAATATCCATTAAAATCTATACAAATTACAAATATTAAAATTTTGGAAAACTGATATCTAATCCGATAATATATAAATACGTATATATATATAAAGTTTTAAATATATAAAATTATATAATTACTATTCTAACATATGATTTGACAAATTTTATTCATATTATTAATTATATAAAATTATTACATAAAAAGAAGAGAAAAACATTTATGACAATTATAGCTTTTTATTAAATTTTGTGTAATTATAATTGTTAACTGGGTTAAAAAAATTTACAAAGTATGTAGATTCACTACTTCATTTAATTTTTATGTTATATATCATGCAAAAAAAATTTGCAAAACAAATTTGTATCAAAATTTTATGATTATGTTGTGTTAATAAAGACATGTGAGATATTCATAAGTATTCATAAATATCTACAAAAATCTATTTATTTTTAGGATATCTATTTTTTCCGTATATTGACATTTTTTTAGAAGCAAAACAATTCAAAAAATTAAATATCCGTAACATACAAAGTAAATCACAAATATCTTCAAAAACTCGGATATCCGATCAGTGATCAGGTCTAAAAATGAGAGCTTTATTCCTCTTATTATTTTTTTTTGACGGCTTATTCCTCTTATATATTATATTCATACATACATATATGATATATATATATATACATACATATATAGAGAGAGAAATAAAGGTTGAATAACTATAGTGTCATTTTTTCATTAAATCAGACTACAGAACTATTGATGAAAAATAATATCCAATATATTCATAGATACTGACTTACTACATAATATGTTGGTTTGCTGTTAGATATCCTTTTACACTACGAATAGCATTCTGAAATCTTTCAAATTTCCGGAAACAATGCCTACAACATATCATTTTTTTCTTTCCCAAATTATGTGATCTGCAAAAATCCAAGATCATGGCCTAAAAACCATAAAACAAGATGCCAACATTATTAAAACTGTTAAAAACACTATTATTAATCCTTTAGTATAGCATGGCTCGAATTCTTGTCAATGTGTTTTGCAGGTGACGAGTTCGTAAGAGATTTTCACCTGTATAAAGATTTTCCCAATGCACATATGCCCAATTTTATTACCAAATTATTTGATACTTATAATACTTTTGACATTTTTTAAAGCCACTACATTTTATTATAAAACCTTAGGACCTTAAGTCCTTAATTTTTTTCGGGTTAACATTTTTCTCTGAAAATTCTGATTCAAAATATAATATTATGTACCATGTTGAAACGAAATACACAAAAATCAGCCGCAAACATTTCTAGTAAGCAACCGAAACTTTAATTAATATTATGTCCAAAGATATCAAGCAAATATTAGTCTTCAAACTTTCTATTTACTTGACTTTATGATTTTGTTTACCAAATATTCCTAAAACTTGTTAACAAAATTGGAATTCAAACCCTAAATTATAGTAAAACCAGCATTTTCTGCAAGTGATATAGACGAATATCTAAGAAAGAACATTCGTATATTAGAAAAATGGACTTGAAATCTGTACCCTACCATGTGTTGTAGAATTTTTCTATTTCTCAAATCTAGATGTATATATTAATATTACTAAATATATATATATATACTTACTAACTTAGGGCATGTCATATAGCATACATAAATAGCCATTTAAGATCAATAAAAACTAAAAGAGATTGCAATCATTCTTTCTCGTAAAAGATATTTTATAACAATGTTCTTAGAAAAAAAGAAGCGAATATCATGTCATTCATCACTTATCCAAGGCATTACATTGTCCACCAATAAAATAACGTGAAAATTATAGTTTGTAATTTTATTTCGATCATCAATGAATTAAGATCATCAATGAATTTATTAGTTCTCCATGTTTAGTAACTCATCATAGAGAGAAAATAAAAGGCCAAAACCAAACCACAACCCTAACTTGTCTCTGTCTCTCACGATCTTAAGCATAACGATTTTCCCGCCAAACCTCATAAAACATAGCAAGCAAAACTACGAACCTCTTTATCTGTCGTAAAACAAAACTATCATTGTAAAATATTTTTAAAATTATGCAAAATAAACACTCCTAAGGAGGCTACGTAAGCTTTCGTAAAAGGAGTCTATATAAAATAATAATAAATAATAAACAATAAAAATGGCTTTCGGATCGTACGACGACGATGATTCTAAGAGGAAGAGGAGGTACGTTGTTATCTCCATCTCCTCTGTTCTTCTTGTTTCTATGGTTGTCGCCGTTACCATCGGCGTAAGCGTCAATAAAGATAGCGGAACTAAAGAAGAGATCACGGCTTCCGTTAAAGCCATCAAAGATGTCTGCGCGCCAACGGATTACAAGAAGACTTGTGAAGATACTCTAAGGAAAGATGCAAAGGACACGTCGGACCCCTTGGAGCTTGTGAGGACAGCGTTTAATGTAACGATGAAACAGATAACTAACGTGTCGAAGAAGTCACTGACTATGATCGAGCTACAAAAGGATCCAAGGACGAAGATGGCTTTGGATCAATGCACCGAGCTAATGGATTATGCAATCGGGGAGCTTAGTAAATCTTTTGACGAGTTGGGAAAGTTCGAGCTTCACAAGGTTTGTAAAATTAGGGGTTTTTTATGTGCTTCTAACTTAAAATCAATTGCCAATAACTGGATAAATTATATATTTTAATATATTAATTATTATTTTTCTAACTACTGATGTGTGACTTAATTTCTTTATTAACAAGGTTGACGACGCACTGATTAAGCTAAAAGTTTGGCTCAGCGCGACAATTAGTCATGAGCAAACTTGTCTCGATGGGTTTCAAGGAACACAAGGTGATGCAGGCGAGACGATGAAGAAGGCATTGAAAACCGCGGTCCAGTTAACACATAACGGGCTTGCAATGGTCAGCGAGATGTTGAATTACTTGGGACAAATGGACTTGCCGGAGATGAATAGTCGCCGGCTGCTGTCTCAAGAGTTTCCTTCGTGGGTGGATGGGCGCGTGCGTAGGCTCTTGAATGCTCCATTGTCTGAGGTTAAACCAGATATGGTCGTGGCTCAGGACGGAAGTGGTCAGTACAAGACGATCAACGAGGCATTGCGAAATGTACCGAAGAAGAAGAATGCGACTTTCGTGGTTCATATTAAGAGTGGAAGCTATAAAGAATATGTTCAAGTGAATAGGAGCATGCCAAATCTTGTTTTCATCGGTGATGGACCTGACAAATCAATCATTTCCGGTAACAAGAGTTTCAAGGACGGTATTACCACATACCGTACATCTACCGTTGGTAATGACTCTTATGTTATCTTATAGTATATCTAAGTGGAGTACTCAAGACATTTTTAAAAATGTAAATATTAAAATCTAAAGCTTTACTTTTATCATATTTTTGAATCTAGGGTTTATAATTTTTAAGATATATAGATGGAATTACTCCTCATCACTTTTAAAAATATATTACCGTTAATATATTTTTTAACAGGGTCTAAAACTAGTTTGAAGGGGCACACTGTTTACTTATTGTGATTTCTCTAATTACCAAAATGTATATAACGAATGAACCTTGTCCTTATTACAGCAATTGTTGGAGACAATTTCATTGCCAAGAACATGGGATTCGAGAACACAGCCGGGGCCTTAAACTATCAAGCGGTTGCCGTTAGGGTTATGTCAGACGAATCCATATTCTACAACTGTAGATTTGATGGTTACCAAGACACTCTCTACGCACATTCCCACCGTCAGTTTTACCGGGACTGTACTATAACAGGCACCATAGATTTCCTCTTTGGGGACGCAGCCGCGGTGTTCCAGAACTGTACATTGTTAGTAAGGAAGCCACTCGCGAACCAGGCATGTCCTATAACCGCCCACGGACGTAAAGATCCGAGGGAGCCCACAGGGTTTGTGCTACAAGGGTGTACTATTGCTGGTGAAGCGGATTACTTGGCGGTCAAGGAAACTAGCAAAGCTTATCTCGGAAGGCCGTGGAAAGAGTATTCAAAAACTATTATTATGGAGACGTTCATACCGGATTTTATACCGGGGGAAGGATGGTCGCCGTGGCAAGGAAACTTCGGTCTTGACACGCTTTTCTACTCGGAGGTGAAGAACACTGGACCGGGTGCTGGTTTGACGAACCGGGTTACTTGGTCAGGAATCAAGAAGTTGAGTGAAGAAGAGATTGTTGAATACACTCCAGCTAAGTATATACAAGGTGATGATTGGATTCCTGGTAAAGGTGTTCCTTACACACCCGGGTTTTTTGCCGGAAACGGTTCATCAGCAACTGGTGTCGGTTCCTCCAGTTCTACAACTACCGGTTCAAGCGAACCGGACTCGACAAGTTCTACAGAAACCGGTTCCAGTTCGACTACAACAGGGTCAGATTCTCCAGCGGCTGCCCCAGGAGCCTCGACTGTCACTGAAACTAGTGGCTTAGGGTCACCTTCAGCTAGTCCTTCAGCTTCACCATCAACTTCACCATCAGCTTCACCATCATCTTCACCATCAGCTACTCCTTCAGCTTCTCCTTCAGCTTCTCCATCAGCTTCACCATCAGCTTCACCATCAGCTTCACCATCAGCTTCACCATCAGCTACTCCTTCAGCTTCTCCATCAGCTTCACCATCAGCTTCTCCATCAGCTTCTCCATCAGCTACTTCTTCAGATTCTCCTTCAGCCTCGCCATCAGCTACTCCTTCTTCTTCTCCATCAGCTACTCCTTCAGCTACTTCTTCAGATTCTCCTTCAGCCTCGCCATCAGCTTCTCCTTTTGCTTCACCATCGGCTACTCCTTCAGCTTCTCCATCGGCCTCCCCTTCGGTTTCACCTTCTGCTTCTCCGGAAAGCTCTGTTTAAGATTGTGTCTAACTAGAGGTCGTGTGCATGTATCTGTGCCTTTTTACTCAAGAAAATGATAAAACCTTGAGGATTTTGTAAATGAGTATATGATTAGCTTTGTAAATTTCATGTTAATATCTTCCGGTATATATGCTCTTAATTTATTAAAAGTCATTTAGTAAATTTTGCTATATATGTTATTAACTCATCAAAAATCAGACCCTGGGGCCTAGACACAACATTTGCATACACTTTTGGACATGTTTCAAGATATCATATCGTTTTTTTTAGTATACCAATAACAATTTAGTTGGAAGGAAAAAAAAATAGTGATCATGGTTTCAAATACTAGATCATTTTGATTTGGTTAGGCGCTAGGAAAGTAGCAAACTAGCAAACATATGGCCCCAAAATTCGTTGACTGGTCGAACCCAATAAGCGGGGATTCTCGAATTGCATAAATATCCTCGTCCTTTTAGTTATTTATAGTAAAGCACCATTGAAGAGTCTTTTGTTACATAATTAAGCCCTCTAATAATTTCAAATGTATCTCTTCTCTTACATATTGAGCTCAAAACCCCTCAATGACCTAATCCATTATCCTTTTGTTCATGTAGAAGAAGACCAATCTGTCATGAAAATGAGTTGAATCTCTTGCGTTCTACTTCTCGTACAAAAAGCCCAGTATATCAGATTCCAACTTCCAAGGTCCGGTATTTGAACTTTTGGGTTACCTCTCAATGTTCTAATGTTGTTGGGGGTGGTACATACACTTGTTATAAGAAACCTTAGTGTGATCTTAATTGAAAATTTTAGTCACGATAGCAGTAAATTCTTAAAATGTCTAATAAGCAAAACATTCAATTGTCGATTAGAACAGAAAGACAGAAAACTCAAAACAATGTCTGCAAAACGCAAAAAAGAGTAACAAGAGTGGTCTACAAAAATTCCGATTCTGAAAGCAGCAACCATAAAGGAAACAACAATCTCGAACACAGTAGAATGTTTGTTTTCTTAGACCTTGAATCCACGACTCTTTCGCTTTCCTCTAGCTTTCTCAAACTTCCTTCCCTTAGACCTAACATAAGGCTTCGAGTGGCTGTGTGGCACACCAGGCGCAGGACCAAAGTGCTTCACTGCTTCACGAGAGTTCTTGGGTCCTCTAAGCAGAACCTGTCACAACACACCAAGTTCTTTTAGCAATCTTTAACAATTTGGAAAAAGAAAGGTTGTATCATTTCCAAATTATAACTAACCGTGTTCTGTCCCAAAGGAGCAACGAGAGCAAGCTGGTCAAAGGTCAAGCACTCACCACCAGCTTTCTCAATCCTAGCCCTAGCCCTTTCCGTAAACCTCAAGGCAGTAACCTTCATTGCAGGAATCTCATGCACTCTCAAGTCATCAGTGATAGTCCCAACCAACACAGCAATCTTACCATCCTTTAGTAAAATTAAAAAAAAAACACACACAACATTCAAACCTATCCAGAGAAACTAAATTTAATTACTTCCAAGCATAATAAGACAATAGAGTGCGTCACAAGGAAACAAACCTTGTCCTTCATGAACTCAACGAGCTTGGAGAGTGAAAGAGGAGCCTTGTTGACTTTGCTCATGAAAAGCCTCTTGAGGATCACAGCATCGAACTTGCTTCCGGTTCTCCTTACCAAAAACCGGTACAGCTGCAAAAGTTAAACCAATGTGACATACGGTTCAGACAACAAATCAATCATAGAGATTCGGACAAACTAGTCAATATAGAGAGATTTAACTACCTTGACGAGAAGCTTGAGGTAGACATCATCGGACTTTGGAGCTGTCCTTTTGGTCTTCTTGCTCTTTCCTCCGGCGATTAGATCGATACCCTACACACAACGACAAAACCAAAAGCAATTGAATCAAACCGATACACTAATGATAGTTACAGAACACAACCCTTAATCTATAACACTAAGACGAAACCATAAGTTATAATCAGTCATCAGCTAAAACAAACAGATCAAAGCTCAGAAAATGTAGAGATTCATTGTTGATAAGACCAAACTAAGAAACGGAGATTGAGCGGCGGAGATCAGTGAGAACGTACCATGGCGTCTGTTGCGGAAGGAAGAACGAAAATGAAGCTAGGGTTTTTGAATTTATAGGAGCTAACTCGTTCGCGTTTTAGGTTTCCATGACTTTAGCTCTTTGGGCCTAAATCAAAAGCCCATTTAAAAAATATTTTGCGTATCTAAAAGGAGTATATATATCTAAAAGTTTCATGAGTATTATTTCCACTTTGATACAAGTTATTTCATATTTTTATATAAATAGTCTATGCTGGATTAGATAATAAAAACAATATACAGTAGAATATCTATAAATTAGTAATGTTGGGACATACTAATTTAGAGAGATATTAATTTATAAAAGTATTTTTTAGAATTTTTTTTCTATTTTTGATTTTTTTTTATAAAATAAGAAAATATTAATATTTAATTTTACCGCATATACATTATTTGAATTTCAAAAATTTGAATTTTATATTCTTTTTATCTTATCTGATGTATATTTTTTATGCTTCATATAATTGTTATTTGGTTTCTTATATAATTTTACTAAATATTATCAAAATATTTTAAAATGTTAAGAAAAATAGAGGTGTTTTTATTATGAATATAAAATGAACAATATAATTTTTAATTTTTATTTATCTAAAAAAAAAATATATATATATATAGGTTATTAATTTATGATTTTAACGATAGTATGTATTTACATGAAAATTTAAAAAATATTATTATCTTATTAATTTATCGATTTGTGTCATATTCTACATTAGCCTAAGTTGAGACTGACAAAATTTATTAATTTATAGAAATTATTTAATTTATTGGGTATCAATTTGTAGAAGTTCTAGTGTACGTCGAAATTTATATATATCTCCAGTTGAGTTACCCTTAGTAACAAAAAGTACTATATCAGTATATGGGGGTGGGGGTGGGGGTGGGGGTGGGGGTGGGGGTGTATTTTCATTTCTATAAATCAATGTCGATTTCCGAGATGTTTTAGAAGTTTTGGATTTATTTTTCAATTTCTCGTATTATATTCACCCTTTCAGTTTTTTGTATCTCCTTGATAGCCTCTTCTGGTTTCTTTCACTCTTTTTAGTTTAAGTTAAGAGTGAGTGCCTCTAGTAGATTTTCACTTCTTGCTCATTTCTTTTTCTTGTTGTCAAGATACCACATTTCAAATACAATACTTTCAGAAGCCTCTACGGTAAGTTCATGGCTTTTGCAACTAAAACATCTTTCCATACTCAGCTTGTTCATTGGCAAAAAAAGGAAATCAACTATGAACTATTCTTCTATTCTTTTCAAAGCTGCACTATACGAATTCCCGTTTACATTCCCTCCCAATCTTCTGGCAGCTCTCTGGATCGCAGCTAGCCTCTGCTTCTGCTTATGGTAATTCCATTGCCTGTAGCAGGTAAAGCAAGTGTTCGTACACAATTTAGTGTTGTTCTTTTATAGGCTTACTTAGAGAGAAGAGACAAAAGCCAAACCTGATGAAGAACATTCCTGCAACAAGAAACGACACTCCCAAAGAAACCTTCTGAATCGTTGTCATTACACGAACCCACTGCAGAAGATCTTTAAAACATGACAGAGTCTCAGTCTTGAAAGAGATCTTCTTTTTGGAGTCTCTGGACCATGATTCCACCACTGATTCTAGACTTGCTTTGCTTCCGTAACACGGTTCTTCTCTAGAATCCTCATCTGTCTGAACGGAGAAACCAGCTGCTTCGCAGAATGATGTGCCGTTAGACTCCCAATTTGAAGCCTTAACGCAGATGATGTCGTCGTTTACTCCACAGGGGACAATCGTCTAAGCACACATATAGAAGCCATTAGAATCCTTACAAACCCCCACAGAAAACAAAAGTCCATGTGTTTGTTTATAACACTCTTTACCTGTGTAAGTGCATTACTAGCGAAGTATGCGTCTTTACAAGCTTCAAATACTCTGTCACAAAAGGAGGCACAGATGCGAGGAGGACCTGGTTGAATGCCGACGTTTGGGTTACAGATCGAACACTCCAATAACTCGAACAAATGCAAGCAATCTTGGCTAGCTTCTCCGTACGTAGCTAAGTTTCTGACCGCTACGAAAGCTGGGGTTGTCTGAGCAGGAGAGCAACATGTACTTTTACGGAACACACGGCACATTGTTAGATCTTTGGATCCTCTACCAACAGAGTTAGGAGGCTTTCCTGCTGATTCATATGGTGGAAACCTTCCTCCTTTAGAAACACATACTCCTCTCGAATCCGGCTTCACTGCACCTACAACCCCCAAAACAGAGCATTTCACTCAAACTAAACATATTTTTTGCAAAGACTTCCACTTTTATGGATAGACAAATCTCAAAACTAACAGTTAACCAACATGAACAACAACAAGCTGATGAACAATTAACAAAATGCAAAACTCAGTTTCTAATAAATTTCGTTTGCATCAGAGTAATCAAGATGATTCAAAAACAGAGCGTTTCATTCAAATTGAACAGCTTTGATAAGTTTATAATTGCAAAGACTTCCACTTTCATGAATAGACCAATCTCAAAACGAACACTGAACCCACATGACACGAGCTGAGGAACAAAACCCAAAACTCAATGTGGTATGCGTCAGACGAGTCAAGAATTGATCCAAAAGACAAAAAGATTGAGACTTTGAATGATAGAATCCGAATCTACGATACCCATATCCTGAAATCTAACAAACAGATCAAATGTGAATGTGAATCACAAGAACCCTAAGGTTTGGGACTAACCGGAGGAGAAGGAGATGAGCAGATGAAGAAACAAGATCGGACTCTGAATCAGATACGCCTTTTTCGTTAAACATCTTCCCATCTTTTCTTTGATTGATCTGAGGTCGAAGCAAAAGTCCAGATAAAGACGAAGCAGACAAGAGTACTCGTGACTTAATAAGTTCAACAAGTCTGGTCCGCGAGGAAGACACATACGGGTCGACCTGAATACCCGATTGTACAGACTCCATCTACTTGGTTTTAGAATATTGCTTTGTTTATAAGTTTCATTATTTCAATAGTCTAAGCTTATAACATGAGCTAAAGCAGGCTTTCATTGTGACACAAATCTGATCTCAATCTGTCTGAATCGACAATGTTCAGAAATAACAACATGAACTTGGTTTGGTTTCATGAATCCTCAAAGTAACTTGACGCCAGCTTCCCTGACAGAATCGATCACAGCCTTGACTTTACCATGATACCTCTGCTCGTTCTTCATGTGAATAGCAACAGCTGGGATGTCTTTCATCAAGAGTCTTTCCCCAAGGAGTTTCCCAATCTTTGACGCAGCAGCCACGTCGCGTGTCACCCCCATTGTTTCCCTCAGTGCTTTCTCCTGTGAACTGGCAGAGCAAGCCACTGTGGAAGTAGGTGAGTGGATGACTTGGGCGTGGACAAACTTGTTGGTGAAGTGCAGCTTCAGGACGTAAGGTTTGAGATAGTCGAAGAGACGCGGTGGTCTCACTGCCGGTGGAATCACCATCTTTGCCACTCTCTCTTACTCTATAGAAGTCTGCAAGAAGAGTCAAAATGTAAACCCTTAAAACACATTTAGAGAATTCAAAAAGAACTAAGAAGAGAACTCTTTAACTTTCACTAATCATCAACACAACATAAGACAAAGACTCACACTTGTAACACGTAAATGATCAATGATGCATTCACATAAGCAAATCCAACTCCAAGTGGTGATAATCACATTATATCTAGAAATAAGTATTCCATTTAAAGCTAAAACCTTCACACATATAAATCATATCAGAACAAAGACTATTGTGTGATGCGGACATCTTGAATCATCATACTACATTTTTAATTCTATGGCACTTGATCTCATTCAGACATTTCATCGAACACCTGGTGGACACTAGTCTGGTGATAAATTTGTTCAGGATTGAATCTCGATAGCACATTCCTATGAAACTAATCTACCGTAAGAACTGCCGAGAATACTTTGAAAGTTATAAACATTCAACTCGGATTTCACGTACCTGGAAAATAGAAAGCGACGGAGTCACGGCTAAGAGTGGAGATTGGAGAAAAATGCCGACGAGGATGACAGGTGGAAACCTTAGGGCATTGGGTTTTGAATCAAACAATTTAGTGAGCCCATTATCAGCCCATAGATAGTTTGTTTTCGGTAGTGGGTCAATTAGTTCTCCTAATTTGAGTTTGGGATCATCTAAGACTATTTCAAATTTTCAAGTCATCTGAGATTCTGAATTATATACATTAGTAGTACTTCGAAAATTTATAAAACATTCAAATATGTATTGGTGCTTCACATACCAAACAAACCAGATTGTAATTTATTTTTTTGCTAAATTGTAAATATCATTAAGCATAATGAAAGTTCTTCGGTTACAAATCAATTGAAACCAAGATCTGCTTTTCAGCTATTCAGGATATTAAGGGCCGCAAAAAAGTTTAAAAAAACCCAAAAGATCCTATGTGATTAACCAAGCTTCCCGACACTGGTGCTTAAAGTTAATAAAACATTAGGACAAAAGACAGCAGACTATGCTCCCAATCCTAAGCGCTTCTTGCTGTTGTGAACTAAACAGAACGCAAGAGAATAGCCTGAAGGCAAGTTCAATCGAACACTCACCGAAGTGACTCCAAACAGGCATCGACAGAGCGTCAGGCTCACACCCCGGAGCTCCGCTTGGAGGGAGACGCCGACGAAACAAACCCAAGCCATCGCAGCAGACGACAAAAACGTTGGCCCGTATCAGCCCCGCAGAAAGTGAAGCACAGGTTACGGTCAAGCGTAGAGGGTCATTTCAGCTCCCCATCCCGCTACGCGACACATAAGATGCAGTGGAGACAACAAGGCTACATAAAGCAATCCGCTGGAGCTTTGGAAGAAGGGAATTGAAGCTCATAAGAAGCAGTGACACTCCTTGAAACATGGACTTAAACGGCAACTGATAGGTCATCCTCGAGAGCAAGAAGCACCGACACCATGGGCTGTCCTCAGAACCCTAGGAGACGACGCCGAGAGCAGAAGAAGAAACCAATCGATCACTATAGATACACCATGGTTGCTGTCTTTCGAACTATGGAACAGAGGTTCTCGGTGGTGCGCCTCTAAGCCACCTTTCACTCTAAACAGAGAGGAGAAGCTCTATAAAGACCTTGGAGCTACATCGAAGAGGAGACCGACTGGAGTGAGATGATGAGACAGAAAGCGGTGACGGCAGCGACGCGTCGTACCTTCCGGCGAATCTCAGATCTCAGATCTGACCCAGATCCAAGCGCAATCGGTGTCTAAAGGTAAATCCAAGGCACCCACAGCTTACCACGACTAGCCAGACCTCGTTGGTGTTCCAGAGAGACCAAAGACACCTTTGATTTCAGTTTGATTCGTTGGAGAAGAACCAGCAAACCCAGACGCACCAGACAAGGAGGAGAGACGAGAAGAGGAGGCAGGGGGTTGAGGCGGAGCACTTAGACCGGAGCACGAGCCCCGCGGTGACCGGAGCCGAAGCTACAGCGACCACCGCGAGAAGGAGGTAAGAGTTGGTTGCAAATTAGGGTTTGACGGCTGGAGAAGGGGAGAGACTCTAGAGAGAATATTAGATTGTAATTTATTAGTTACATTATATCCATAGCTGCCTCAATAAACTTGAGACTGGTTCACCTTTGGCTCGCTTTGAGTCAAGTCTTTTGTAGTTCGTTACAAAGTTGACAGCGATATTACTTCCGTGATCTAACGGTGACTTTATTACAGTATATTTCACTATATGTCTATATATATCGAACTGTTACTGAAGAAAGAGACAGAAGTGGAGTTAATGGCAGTGTGAGAGTGAAAGAGAGAAAGTCCCCCGCTTTTTAAGGGAATCCACCTTTCTTTTTACTCCACTTTACTAATTACACGCTTGCATGCATTTTTATAGCAATGACGTAAGCATGTTGTCTTTATATTGGTAACTCTTTCCCAATAAAAGCAAAACAATCGCTTTTACAAAAACAAAATACAAATGAAAAAAAATATTATAGAGAGAAATACATAAGAAAACAGTTTTTTTTTTGTCAGAACAGCAGTCTTGAAACTGGAATATTCCGATACTCATTTTAGAAAACAGAGTAGTTGTATAGCTGTATTTAGACATTGTAATTGGGGAGGAGTCTCTTCAGAATATTTATCGCAGTTTCAATACTATCCATGGGAAACGAAATCAGTTAGTCGGTAATCTATCTTTAACTTTTACCATGACACAATTTTTAGAAATGACTGGATATAGACATATGTGTAGTATGTGTATCGATGCATTACAATATCTCATATATCTTGTGTCCATGCCAATTCGTGTGCATTGTTATCGCGTAAGACCATCTCCAATAGAGTATCTAAGCTAGATCTATCTCCAATAGAGTATCTAAGCTAGATCTATATCATGGTTCTATCTCATTAAATGGTCAAAATTAAATCAAAAACAAGAAAATTAGATAGATATGAATCTAAAAATAGAACCTTTTAGAAGCATATCTAAATTAATTTGATTATTTTCAAATAAAAAAATGATTTAGAACTCTAAGACTATATCTATTGTTGGAGATGGTCTAACATTGCCAACTAAAGTGACAAAATAATCGAGATTGAGTGCCTACATTTAGTTTATCAGTGCCCTACTTTAAATCGTTATATATCCATATACACCTTATATATAGTAAATGTCCATCTGAAGCTGTCCAATAAATTAAAAACTGTTGTCCGATAAATTTGAACTCAACCGTTCTCCTCACCTGCGACGATTGCATATACAGTCGGGAGGAGAGAGAGAGACACGTGTTGGAGTAGTAGAACACGTGCGAAAATATGATCAACAATATAGATCGATCTCATTTGCTCGCACGTGCCCTGCTTCTCCAGCAAGTGTTACCCACCCATTACATTTCTCTTGCATCAACTCCACATAGCTTCCAGGGTCACGTATATAAAGCTACTTACATTATAGGAAGAGAAGAGATAGTTGTTTGTGTATAAGAAAAAAAAGTAACAACTTCGAGTGAGAGGATGCATGCTGAACTTCTGCTTGCTCGTTTAATTGTATATATATAGTGGTCAATTGTTTGATACAAAAACGAGGCAAAAGTCTTGAATAAGATAACTCTTAAATTTCAAAAAGTTATATATAGCTTATTCTCATTAAAGTGATTGAGTCTAGTAGTGGGATATCTTTAGATAAGAAGTAAAATGGCAATCATATCACCAAGTCTTTCATTTCTTTTCAATGATTTTTTTTTCTTTTTCTTTGTCAAATTTACTTTGAAAAAGAGGTATATAAAACACGCATGTCTACATAGATTCGTAAAACGAGACTTGCAGTAGTATACATTACCAATCCCTTTTACATCATAGATTGATTTAAACTAACAATAAATAATGAATAAACCGACGTCTTTGGTAGAAATTAAAATTTGATTATGCATAGCTAAGCAGAACTGGCCTTTGACCATAGGATTGGATAATGGAATTAAATTTGGACAACATTGGGTAGCTTGTAAGAATAGTAATAATAGTTTAAGTATTGGTAATGACCAATGGAATGTTACGCAATGTATGTAGTAGAGACAGACGACAGTAAAGACAGGTGAATAGTTTGGGGTCAATTTATGTCTGTCTACTTCCGGCCACCGAATCCAAGTTCAAGTTTCACTATTGTAATTTGTATCTGTACTTCATCGTGACGTCACCACTGTTATAGTTATCGACCTTGAAACTATTTTTACGTACAACTAAATTAGTATTTCAAAATCTTAAGATACGTGAAGGTTTCTATTAAAATTTAAAACAGTTAGGCCCAATCAAACTTTTGTTCAGAAACGCAGTGATAAGAAAGTACAAATCGTTTTTTTCTACTACTAAAAAAAATTGTGATTTTATGCAAATAAAGAAAAAGTGAATTATAATTATGTGTTACAATAATTTATATACGTATATTAAAAATAGAACAAAGATTTACACGATAAAAAAATACTTAATTAATTTAAAAAAAAAACTCTTTCTGAATCCAGGCCCGTCCCGGCTGGCAATCGTTCCAACAACCGGCGGGGAGCACCTCAATATACGATCGCGTGCAGTAAATGGGAGCACGATTAGAGTATAGCCCCTTCACCAATGACTAAGTTATAACTCATTACTCATACAGTTATACTGTATCCGACTACTTAAAAACTTGTATACATGTTTTGTAGGATTTTGCACTGAGAAGCGCCCGACTAATCCAGGATAACGACAAGGTACTCATGCAATCCCACAACTAGTAACGCATTCGATCACTACCAAGTGATAAAGCAGTTCACGCGAAGTTTTTGCACGCTAAAAATCAAGATAACTTTACTATAAGCTTTGTCAATAAAGTATATAAAAAAAATAATGAAAGTTTATGTGTGAGTCTGACTTTCTCTAATGCGAAATCGCATTAGTTGATTTTTTTTAACGACAGCATAATTTGGTTTGGAGTGGGAAAGAAATTAAATAAGAAATTTTAGTATAAAATGAAAAGAAGAAAACGAGAAGAAAAGAAGGAGGATGGTGAAGAGATATGAGAGATGATGATGATGATGATGATGATGAAATGACGGAGACAGTAACACAGAGAGGAGTGGGTTGCGTGTTCCTCGCGAGTTTCTTTCTCTTTTCCTTTTTGTTTTTCCCTCATAACTAAAAGGAAAAAAAAAATCTACCACCATAGTCCATAGATAGTGAGACAAAGACTTTCTGTGTCTGGGAAATCTATGTATTGTTCTTGTATGCGCTCACTATTAACAAACCTAAAAGCTGGAAAAATCTTTATGATCTATGCATCGTATAACGTTAATATATTTGTAGCCCATATCCAATGGTAGCACGAATTCAAAGAGATGCATGCAATAATCTATGGGACGGGGAAAAGCCCATATTACAGACCATGAAAAAGTACTAGGAGTTTGACTTACTTTCTGTTTACTTTACACTGAAAATATGTTTTTAACTCATGTACATAATGAACAAAAAAAAACTCGTGTACATTATTATCTTCATATGCGGTTGAAAGGAAGCAGTGTAGTAGTGTACCTTTTTATTAGGTCCGTTAAGCTAAATTTTATTGTTTTTGTTTTTATAACTGGCTAAACTAAAAAAATTCAATTAAAGAAAATCGAATTTGGGTCAATTTAATCATTGTTGAAGCATAAGCAACGAATCTTTAGACGATAGGATGATATTGATATGTGAAAAGGGCAATAGAAAATATATTAAGAAATAAAAAAGATATTTGTATAAGTAAAAGATTTCACTTTATGAGAAAGAGAAAAAAAGTGGAGGATTCCGCAGTTCACTATCACTTATTTTTGGCGAGGTTGAAGTGGATCGTTCCCCCATGTTTTATGGGTTTGGGTTTTCCCCTCTGACCTCGCTGCTTTTAACACTCTGTCTCTCTATCTCTCATTTCACATTTACATTTTCTCAAAAAGAAACAATCAATAAACTTGATCAAAAAAAAAAGAAACAATCAATAAACAAATAAGTATACTAACATATGATCTTGCATTTGTGTTACATCTAAGAGCAGCATTATCGCTGACTCTTAACACACCCCTTCCCCTAAATCTGATTAAAAAACTATTAAAAAAAGAGAGAAGCTCAAGACTCGCCCCTTGTGTAAGGTCTGGAAGGCCCGCCCCTTAGTGACAGGTGTCACCACATGAGCTGATGAAGCAATCGGTTGCGCGTCCCTCTCAATCATCTCTCTTCTGTTTCTTCATCTTCTTCCCGACGGAGATTTCCGAATCGTCACAAAATTTCCAGAGATTCCCGGGGACGACAAACTGAACTACCCCAGAACTGGCTCCTCCGTGCTCCTCCCTCTCCATCAATTCAATCCCTATCAATTCACAGTTAACATTGCTCCGCTCTCCACTTTTCCCATTAACCCTCCAACTTTCCCGCCTTTGCCTCACTCTCTTCCCGCCTTACACTCCCCCCCCGAAGATTCCATGGCTCGGAAGCATCAATCCTCCATCGCCCCAGCAGGTGCCGAGCCTAAGAAGCATCGCCGCGTCGGATTCTCTCCCGCCGGTGAGCCGTTTACTTCCTCCTAACGAGTGCATCAAAATTTTATCTCGGTACGTATCTCTGATTACGAAATTAGGGTTACGCTTCTCCTTTTCCCCCTCTTTGGTGAAATTAGCTGTTCTCACTTACGTTTTTGTAGTTGTTTTTGGCTTTTATCGGACAAATTGAAATTTAATTGCAATTTGTATCTAGAATTGGCTGTGTGTAATTCGAGTATGTGTGATTCGAAGTCTGCGATATAGTTGATATATAGTGTCGCTGTACATTAATTGATAGCTTCCAGCAAGGAGGAAGTGGGTTCTCCTGATGTTTCATGTGTTACTCCTGTTGACCTGAACGGATTTTTTTTGATGGAGATGGGAAGATATATGGTTACCAAGATTTGAAGGTCGTTTTCTTTCTTTCTTTTAAGTTTTTGGTTTCTCATTGTTGTGGTTCTGTTCCGGCCTAATCTTGTTGTCTATTTCATTTTGTTTCAGATCAATGTATGGATTAATAGCATCTCGTTGCATTCATATGCTGATATTACGTACCAGAGCTCAACCAATGTAAGTTTTAAGTTTGTTTTTGATCTATTGGAATGTTTATATATTGACTTTTAGAATGAAAATCCACTTTGGAACTTCATTGCCTATAATCTTCTCTTTTGTTGTTGTTATGTGAAGGGAGGCAAAGGCATCACAGACCTCAAGTCTGCTTTGTAGGTACTAATCAGCTTCTATGTTTCTTCTTGTCTGATGCCTCAATATTTTTGTTTCTATTTTTTTTTACGATTGACTACTTCATTCCATCCAGAACATATTTGGTGAGACAATTGTTGACAGCAAGGATGGATTTCTGGAAAACTTTTAGACCGTGAGAGATTTTATCAGATAACTACAGTATTGGAATCTCTCATATTTCCTCGAACTAGTTCCTTTCTTCTCATCTCGCTGTTACTTTTGTAGATGTTGCAGTTTGTGTTTTAATGAACCCAAAATCATAATTTTTTTTCTTAAGAATCCGAAATTAAAAACTCTCCATTGGAGCTAAAAATATATGAAACTCTTAACTACAAACTCTTAACTATCATTAATTATTAAATATTCATTCAGATCCAACAAAAGACCCTAAGGGTTAATGATGGTCTTAAAGTATCCAACCTCCGGAATGTTTTTTTTTTTGAATTTAAAAAGGGTTAAACCCGGGTCAATGATGACACAGACCTAACCCTCGGGTGGAGGTACAGTCCACGGATAGACCCTCTCCTGGGCATTCAAATGAGCCGAAAGCAATAGCTCATATCCGTGTGGCCGGTGGGGTTTGAACCCGGGTTCACCTTATTGGGTTTTTAACCTCCTGAATGTTTCTTCAATGATATCTACATTCAAGTATTTTAAAGAAGCATGAATACTGGCAATTATGGTGTATATGATACATATTGGAGTCGATTTAATGTTTGTTCAGAATCAGCAGTTAATATGTAGCCAGCGAAGAAATGAGTAAACCAGAAGAACAATGGATTTAAATTCACCTAGAAAACCTCAATCACACACATATAAGGATAATAGAGTAACCATAATTAAAGCTCATGCTTCTTACTCCCTCTGTTTCTGAATAAGTGTCATTCTGACATTATTCACGCAGATTAAAAAATCATTTAATTTTGCATGTTTTCCATATAAAAACACTATTACCCATACACTTACTCCTATTTCAACCAATAGAAAAATAATATGCAGAATAAAATCAATAAATTCTGCATCGAAAACCTAAAACGACACTTATTTTGCAACAAAAAATTTCCTCTACAATGACACTTATTAAGAAACGGAGGGAGTAGAACTTAAGGACTTAACACCGAGATGATAATGCAAAAAAAAAAAAAAACTACAGTATTTCTAAATGACATCCCAAGATTAGTGTCTTTGTGAGAATACATCACTAATTTACTTTGGTAAAGGTTTATTGAACATTTTGATAAAAAAAAGGTTTCTTGAACATTAAAAGGGAGATAAGGAATCATATTCTCCAACTGGAATATCTAACTTTGATATCTTTACCATCTAACAGTCTATTACAACCCAAAATGAAAAGAAAACTGTACCTAATACGGATGATTGTGACACTGGTTTTCATACCAGGTTTTGACCAATGATAGGCGATTGAACCGGAGATACAAGTAAGCCATAAACAAAAAATAATATATATATCAGAACACCGTGATTAAGTACACAAAAACAACCTACTTGAACACCATGATTAAGGAAGAAGGTGGCCTAGGCTGCAGGGATTTGGTCTCTTGGAACACTGCCTGTTCACTTAAACTCCTGTGGCTTTTATTCACAAACGCAGGTTCAATATGGGTTGCATGGTTCATTAAGGAAATATTAAAAGGGGATGTTGCTAAGTACTGGATTACAACATCTAAACAGCGCTATCCATGGTTCACAAACAAACTACTGAAGATGCGGCATATTGTTTATGAATGGATAAAGATTCAGGTTGGCTCTGGTACCTCAGTTAAATTCTGGAGTGACAACTGGTCCCCTTTTGGTAGACTCTCTGATTTCCTTGCGCCTCAACATCGGAACTCCATGGGTGTTCCTCTTAACTCATCCCTTCATGATATTTACTCTGATGGCTCATGGGCCATTCGACCAGCTAGGTCAGAGAAGCAGATACAGGTCCAGGCTTATCTCTCTTCTATTCAACTATCCGACCGTCCTGACAAAATAGCTTGGATAGTTAACGGTAGGGAGTGGACAAAATACAGTACTGGAGCAATATATAACCTACTGAAGCCTCATGGCAATCCGGTACCTTGGAAGAATGTTGTTTGGAACCGGGGAGGAATTCCGAAACACAGCTTCTTCACATGGCTCGTTACTCTTGATCGACTCCCAACTAAGGCTCGTCTTCTTTCCTGGGGTCTGCAGGTCCTGTCGGATTGTGTACTCTGTGGCTCTCCATCGGTCGTGGAATCTCGTGATCACCTATTTTTTGATTGCTCATTTGCGTTCGGCCTTTGGAATCTCTTTGCGACGCGCCTTGGCATCTCTGCCTCTAGATCCTGGTCGTCGACTCTATTGGACATGCAGAGACTAAGGGGTCCTCTGTGGCAAAGAAAACTCACTCTCATCGTATGGCAACTCACCCTTTACACTCTATGGCATGAAAGAAACTCTCGTATCCACAATCAAATCTTCAGATCTCAACCCCAGCTGGCTGCTACTATGGATAGAACTATCAAGAACCGTGTTCATTGTTTCAGAGAGAGCAATCCAGTGGTATCATCTCAGATGCTGCAGTACTGGATTCAATCTTCTCTCTGAACCGTTCTCTTATGATTTGATTTCATCATCGACTCTTCCACCATCAGATTCCCAGGGACTTTCTTTTGTGTATGGGCTGGGCTTTTCACTTGCTGTGTGTTTATTTGGGCTGTATTTTGGTAGGGCTAAATTATGTAAGGGGTCAAATCCATAAACTAAGGTCTTGGCTAGACCTGTTTTCTTTTCTTTCTCATGCATTTTAATAGAAAAAAAGTTTCAAAAAAAAAAAAAAAAAAAAAAAAAAAAACCCCCTACTTGATATACTTCTCCGATGTGGGATTGTGAATTTAGTTTTGTCCAATCAAAGAAAAAAAGCAATAATGAACGATCGTGTTTCTGCATATGTTATTGCTCCTGGACCTTCAATTCAGCCACGGAATATAACTTCACGACCCAAGTATTACAGATGAATCAATGGAACCCGATGAATAAAAAGAATATGACTAATTATGAGAAACTGATAAAAAATTGACTAGTATTGTATGGTAGGAGCCGCGCGAACGCAGGCTCCCTCTGCCACAAATAATGACGCAGGCTCTCCCACTTGGGGAGACCTTAAGCTAAGCGCCTCTCCTTAGTGCAATGGAGATCACTAGCCTAGGCCACTCTTCTTCTTAATCAAGAGTCGACCCCGTCCAGGTAAGTAATTTGCTCATCGTCTCTGCTTCGCTTCTTATACTCTCCTCCGCTTGTTATGCTTTTTATGTGTAAGCGATGTGGGATGGTTTACAACACTTTACTACTGAAACAGGCTTGAGGTGAGAAAATTCGTTTGTGCTGTATATATGGGCTGAATGCTATAGGCCCATCTAAATCCGTCATAATGTCTGGTGGAAGAAGGAAAGAAAATATTTCAAGGCAATAGAACGAACATTGCTAGCTTTAAGTTTTAACAAACAACCATCAAACGTGCTCCAGCCAGAACGGCTAATGTGTCAGCACCTGAGCGTGTAGTCTGAGAATACAATCCAATCCACAAATGTGAGAGATCTCTAGTAGTGAAGAAGGGTCGAAGATCATTTCATCGTCATTCATGGTAAAAGAAGTAGAAAACAAACACTAGAGCCTTCCTTCCTTCCTCCCTTCCTTCAATCTCTACCCAAATGTTGAAATGAGGAAGTTTTTGTATATGTTCATAAACTTGGCCACAAATGCTGACACCACCAACAAATGGGCCACAGATGCAGAGAGTTTTTAAATACCTTCTATGTATTATATAGCTTTCTGACCTAACTTCATCCGATGTTCCTGTTAACAAGAACCAAACAACATATCATCAAGAGAGCCATTAAACCAGCTCAAAAGGGTCAGAGCTTAGTCTCAAATGAGAACACAGATGCTGAGACAACGAGTGGTATATAAATAATCTTACATAATATGCAGCCCAGAGGCAGACTTCAAGCTTTAGCTCTGAGTCCAGTTTCCTCAGTAGTTCATGAAGAAGTCTCTGGGAAAAAAAGTTTAGACTATGTGTAAAAAGTAAAGAGAAAGGGACACACGAATAGTAGATTTGGATTTTGTTTGAGACCTTTAGTATGACTTCTGGTGGAATGCAATTAAGTAGAAGCTCGTATACCTTCCCACGCACAAGAAACCCTCAAGATAGATATGATTAAACCAAAAGATGTTTAGATCTATAATTTACTAAAGTGTGACAGACCTTTTAGGGCTCTGTTCCCTCAGCATGTCAGTTGCTATTTCAGCAACATACTCTTCCCAATCCATGGGAGATATCACTTGGTTATCTGCGAACGGATAGTTACCACCAAAAAATGTGTAACATTATTTTTTAAAAGAACCAACAAGACTCTTTCACTGTCTGCATAGATAGAGTTAATGAAGCTTTTACTTATGGACACGACAAGTCTCAAGTGACAAAAACAGCTCTTCTAAGCAAGCTTCTTTGTAAAACGTCTATTAGCTCTTCTTTGTAAAGGTGCTTAAATCACAGAGATCATTTGTTTTTCTTTAGACATCTGCTACAAACTTAAATAATCTACCAGGAAATTTAAATTGACAAGAGAAAACCTTAGAACAGATCGCATTTTATACTCAGCACATTATGATATAACTTTATATATAAAAATATACAGAGATGATAATAACTCATCCCTTTGAATAGAAAATTAACAACTGCTGAATGAAATATAGCATGAAAAGCGATGCAAAATATAAAAACAGTCAACTAGTGCAGCAACAAGAGAAGCTAGCATCGATAGGAGCCAGCTAAAAAACACACAGAGGTTTTGTCCTTTATAAGTTGTTGAGTCAACCACGTCCACGCCCAGCTCCTGTTTTCGCAACATAATTATAAATTTAGCTTAAATGCCATTGTAGAAGTCATAGAATTAAGTTAATCAAAGATTCAGTGACAGGGAGCTTTTACCTCTGTTGCCAGTCATCTTGGCCATTGGAGCTCCTCTGCCTCGGCCTCTGGCACCTCCATCATCCATACCACGTCCTCTTCCACGTCCAACCCCTGGTGGTTTCCTATCTGTTCGGGTCTTCTCCTCCTGTACTTTATCAATCACCTGAACAAAGAATAAACTCCATATAATTAAAAAAAAAACTGATGAAGTATATTGTACAAGATGTAAGAAACATAAATAGACACAGCTTAATGACTGTCATATCTAGAATGTTGTTAACTGAATATATCTCATCACAGAGGATACAAAGTACACTATAAGAAGCTACTGGCTTCAGAAACACAAAACAAGAAAGTTAATGATCTGGTCAGGCAAACACCATTCTCTGTGATATCGTCTAAGACGCGCTACAACAAGAGGCAAAATCCCAGTTTTATCAAACAGGATTGCATGCCCTCTTGGAGCACATATCTGATTTGGCTAAGCATCATCACTCCAGAGCAAGGAGAATAAAACTAGGATATACACGAAAGAACATATTACCTCATCAGGAACACGAAGGTACTTGATAGTGTTACCACGGATATAACATTCCGGCATCCTCCAAAACCTGTCTCCATCCTACAGCATAATCAAACATATCTGAGCGTCAACCACACAAACTTCACGACGAAATACAAGAAAATAAAAATGGAAACTTTGATAATCAATATACGAGAGGAGACGATAAACCTTTGATGTGCAGATTACTTCACGGAGATGAATGTTCATCCAAGTATCGCAATTTACTAAATGCCCGTTGTAAGTCTCTCCGTTCTTGAGCTCTACAAGCTATCAAAAGGATTCAATCATCAAAAAAGATGCAAACTTTAAGAGAGCAATATAGACTAGTCCTACTAACGCAGCATCTCAAACTTAAAACAGTGCCTACTTAACTTCTGATCCAGATGTTATAATCAAAGAGTTGAAGTTTCAATTACCATGGGATGTCCTTGAGCAGTCTTGAGAAGCGAAAGAGGAAGCTACAAAACGCAAAACAAAAAGCTAAAAGAGTCAACCTTTGAAGTTATACAGAAATCAACACAGTAGGAAGAACCTAAGATTCAGTTTAAGCCCCAGCAAACAACTTACCATCTTCTCCAATCAGAAGATTTAGAGATCCGTAGAGAACCAGTGCGGAAACAGAACAGAACTCTAACAAAGAGAGAGAAACTTTGATGGATTCAGACAGTGGAGGGATCTCTGATTTGGTGGTCTTTTAGGTCAAATATAAGAACTTTATAATAGTCACAATGTTTTCAGTTTTCATAATTGATATAGTTTATGTTATGAAGTAATCAACAATTCCGATATCGTCCAGCGGTTAGGATATCTGGCTTTCACCCAGGAGACCCGGGTTCGATTCCCGGTATCGGAGCTTTTTCTATTTTTAATTTATTTTACTTATCTTTTCTCGTATCCATTCACTTAAAAGCCTATCTATAGCCGTTGTTAATTTTAAATTTAAAGGTCTAAACCTACCTTTAAAGTGTTAGTGATGCTTCAGCAATGAATTAATTTGTGTAGCCAAAACAAAATGTGTGGATCAAAGCCAACCTTTCATTCTAAACATTTCCACTCAAGCTTATAAAATCAGTAACTTCACTTGATACAGTAACCTGAGACATTGTCATAAACTATTTTGGAGCCCACTTTACGTCACACTTGCTCTAAATTAGCATCCAACTCCAAGTTCTTGAACCTCGAACATCTCCAGTAACTAAATCTTGAGTTACAGTTTGTAGAATGCGTGTGAATGGTTTCAGCAAATGAAAAGCTGATAATCAGGTTCCCCAGCTCCTCCCACATTCAAGTAATTGACATCAACCGCAGTTGTTCCCAAATCATCTAAGTGAAAGACAAGACAAAAATAAAATTGAGGTTCATCATTCATGTGAATCAATCTACAATGAAGTAAATACTCTATAGGTTAAATGAGACCAGAGAAGGAGGCTTAGAGAGTTGTTTCAAACCTTCGTAGATAGTTCTCACAAACTTGACATAGTTAGGGATGAGATCTCGGTATATGATTCCATCTGGATGCGCATCAAGCACCACAAGTACACCTATGGATCAATCAAAGAACGGTGAAAAACTACAACTGGTTCACGTGATTCAAATAGACATAACGCAAGCCATAAGTTGTGGAACTACAATTGCTTCTTGTGGAACTGTAAACTGTTCAGGTCGTTAAGGAATATTAACCTGGAGCTAGCCAACCTGGACCAGATTTGTTGGGTACTGGTGCAAGCCAAAGGATGTTTCTTAAGTTCATTGAATCACCGTACTTCACATCAGATCCTAACAGAAAAGAGATACAATCATATTTAGTGGAAAAAAAACGAAAGATGATTTTTACTGTGACCAATTCTCTGTTTCAAGAGATTGCAGGAAAAGTTTAGCCACACAGACAAAAGTAGAGATTACCTCTCTGACAATACCCCATATTGTAAGGAAACACTCTCTCGTCATATGCTGGATACTCTTTAGCATGAAACCTGCCAAATGTTTATCATCAGCAAAAGATACTGATCAACAACACTCACCAAAATCTACATTAACCTTTTACACCAATCTATAAACTGATATTGCAACATGTATCTCAATTCTTTACACGAATTCACATACATACATAACCAAATCCTAACAGAACATGACCCTTGTTTACTCCAGTCATAGCTCATAAGACTATTTCAAGAACCCATAGTGTTATACTTTAAGTCAACCCACGTGAAGATCTACTTTAACCTTCCACTCATCTACTGTTCATAAGAAAATTTCAAGAACCTACCGTAGTGTATAAAGAGAAGACAAAAGGGGGACTTACAATATCCCAAGTCGTCCAGACTCTGAAGCAAGGAACATGTGGCCATGGAACAAATCATATCGACTCAACGAAACATTCAATCCAACACTCGGCCCCCTCGATTCAATTAAACGAAACAAAAACTCGAAATACAAGTTCACTTCCTGTTTCATCAACGCATTCATCATCAGAAACCAAATCAGCTCACAAAAAGAACATAAACTCTCATTACAAAAAAAAAAAACACTTACGTCAGCAACGAAGTGACGACCATAAGGAGTTCTCGTGAGATGACACTTGTTCGTTCTCGGAACCTAACACAACAAACACCCGAGATTAATTAAACCAACTAAACCATCTCACGAACATTAAACCAAGTTAAACCACTTAAAACGAACCGGGATAATAGCGGGATCGAGAGCTCGGTGAATCGAACCGGGATCGCCTCCCGAGTCGACAGCGATACGAGCGAGCTCTAAAACCGCCTCCGGGGGCCACCACACGAGAGAGTTTTCATAATCCTCCTCGACGGCGTCGTTTTTACCCGAGCAGAGTCCGGTGCGGAGCGAGCACCGTCCCGAATTAGGTTTATTCGGTTGGAAAGGGACGAGGAATTTGAGACGAGAGCGGAGCTCTCGATAGACGGTGGGTTTGACGGTGTACGCTGCGGCGGAGGGTGGTCCTAGAACGGCGAGGAGGTCGTCGGCGGTGGCTTTGGGATGGGAGGCGGAGAGTTTGAAGGAAGAGGCGGCGGCGAGGGAGAAGGAGGTGATGAGGATGGTGAAACGGATAGGTGGTGCGTACGAGTTCACCATCGTCGCGTGCTCTTCTCTCGTTCATTTGATTGGAGGAGGAGAGTTTGTTACGGAAGCAGGTGGAAGAGTTTGACACACTTGAGGAGTTTGTGAGTGTGTGTTTTATATATATGAGTGTTTGGGCTGTTACGGGCTGATGGGCCCATGTTTACTAGATAAAACAATGTCACCAACAACCAAATATAGAGGTGATTTTGGTTATGACTATCTTATACTTGAGATTGTAAGTGTTGAGTAATATATTTATACAATTTGCTGACACTGATTTGGCTTGGAGTATTTCCGTTCATGTCATGTAGTTCTTAGTTCAATTTCATGACCACTTGTTTTTTATGGAAAGATTGTGATTTGTGAATAATGAGTGATTCTTTTTTTTTAATGAATGTTAAATTTTATTCAATAAAAAAACCTCTTTGTGTTACATTTACAGTGCATCATATGTAAGAAAATATTTTTTTGGTACATTTTCTAATCTAAACTCTTCTATAGATTTGAAACTGGCCTCGTTGAAAACCGGAATCTACGCCCATCCTCCAACCGTGTGTGATCCATTCGCTGAACTGATGCAAATAGTGAGTGATTTATCTGTTCCAGTTTTAGATATGTCCTCTCTTTATATAGTGTATTTTCTTGGGGTTTTTAGATTTTTTTTTTTACTAAAAAAACAAAAAACAAAAAAGGGTTTTTTAGAGTTGTTGTCTCCCATTTTATTTTATTTTTTGGTTTGGGAGATTTTTATGTCTTATTATTATGTTCGCTTTTGTATTTTATCTTGTTTGTCTTTATTGAATGCTAGATGAAATTTAGACGAAAAGAAAAACAATAAAAATCAGTTATCCAATTAATTTTCTTACATTAATTACCATTCTTATTGTCCTATATACATGCATTCAGGTGGTAGTAAAGTAAACTGCCTATACGCTATGTTGCTTGTCCGGTTAAAAGCATCTTATTTTTTTATATTTTGATCCATTTAAGGACACTTCTAGAAGTTTCTTATAGAAATATATAGTTCATGGTATAGCTAGGTTCATTGCTTATTATCAATATGGAACTATAGATTATAAAATATTACCATCTTTGGAAAGTTATCTATATACGTGTAATCGTATAAATCATGTAACTTAGTTCAAGGTTCACTGTCAAAAACAGGATCTCAAGCTTCAGACCTGACAGACCAGGCCTTTCCTCTTCTCTACTCCAGCTATGGTTCTCTACATGAGACCAACTCAGTCTAGCCAATATCTGAATCATATTTGCTTCCTGTCTTTTATTATCAAAACTATAACTTAAAGACCACTTGGTCTACTGTGTTCAATCTCTGTAATGTTTTCGGTCTCCTGCAATTTAAATAGAAAAGTCTTTTGCAAAAAAAAAAAAAAAAAAAAACTTAGTTCAAGGTAAGAGGAAAGGTATAGTTGCACTAGTACTAACGAAGAAATTTTTGATCACTCGCCTCTTAATCATGTATAGAAGCAAATACCTATTTCAATCAACGATTATCACATAACGAAGAGCATAGATAAACATATAACATTCTTACCCCAAAAAAACATAGATAAAACATATGGATAATTATAATGTTTTGTTTAACAACGAAACCACCACATCCGTGTCCGTAGGTGAAATACGTATAATAAATAGATATAAAAGACACAAACACAAACAACACAAGAACGAAATAGTAAAACAGGAAACTCAAATTTTACCGTCTGCACCTCGTGATGGTGCTGCAGCCGCGGCTGTAAGGGTTAGCCTGAGCGCCACGTTGGCAGTTGTAGTATGATGCGCCGCGTCTAGAACAAGGAACACTGTTCTTCCTCATCGCACCATAGCTAACGTACTTCTTTGATGCTAAAATGCGCCTGCTGCTCTCAGAATCGAGTTCAAACTCTTCTTCTTCTGACATACAATCTGCGATTGTTCCTCTGCAGTCAGAGGACGATCCTGCTCGGACCACGAATCCCAACGCGTCTTCGTAGCCACCAGCTTCGACCCTCGCGGTCACAATCACGAGAATCGCCACTACAAGGTAGATCATGCGAGAGGTCACCATTTTTCTTTGAGCCACTTCTTAATGGTTTCTTGGTGGTGACAAGAAGGGCTAATGGTTGGTCTATTTAGGCTCAAATAATTTATTTGAATGGACAAGTTCTTGATTTTATTTACGGAAACACCATCGCTTTTGATATTCTCTTTGAAATATTTTAAGACAAAAATTGACTTGTTGCTTTGTATGTATGTGTTGAGTTAATAAACATAGGTCGCGGTAATCATGTTTATATGTATATCACTAGTGCTCAAAGGGCAATCATGTCTCCAGAAAAGCACCATTGAAACTAACCAATCGTTCAAAAGTTGTAAAATTAAATTGGTTAAATCGCTTTAAAATATTGACATTGAAGAATCAACACATTTTTTCTCATTTTGTGATACAATAAAAACTTTATAAAACCTCTTTAAAACAGCCGATCAAATGTACATAATGTCAGATCGGTGATTTAGCAGTAGAACTATGGGCCCGGTTTGGCTGCAACTAGTTGACTGGTTTAACAAATTCTTCTATCTCCACCGACGATTTTACCAGTCTTTGTTAAAAATATTTGATCGCAGTCGGCTCGTATATAATTTCTTAAAAAGTTGAATCCAAATGAAGACGTGTAGGTCACTCCTTTCTAAACATCACCACCTACACAAGTAACACAACTACACGATCGATTTATCTATAGGGTTGACAAATTACATACCAAACAAGCGAAGTAAACGCTTTTTTTTCTTCATATAATTTAAGCACCAGAATAACATAAAGGATTGCTATGTGTAGACTCGATTTTTGGTGAAGGTCGATTAAATCTTTTTTTTTATCAAACCACTTAGTGAGTGTCAATGATTTTTATATGGTTTGTGCATTTTTAGTTTCAGACATTGATTTTTATTAAATCTTCGCATTCTGCTAATACATAGTAACAACATGGTAATCGCCGGTTTTCCCACCAATTTACAAAACTTTTAATATTATAGTATACTGAATCTGAGAATACTATCTAAGAGACATATATCGTTAATACTTTTTGTTGGTGACTGTAGTTTTAAATGACTGGAATGTAACTTTGTAACATCATGTTGGCTTGATTAGGTGTGCATTGAGCTGCCGACACAATTATAGGTGTCATTTTGTTGATTAAACAAAAAGTTATAAGAGGTTGTTGCGGTGTGGTTCATCCACATGCCACTTCATTTGGTATATTGCAGCGAAAAAAACTAGTATGAGACTAAATTACTGATACTTTATATATACTATTGGTATAAACAAAATTAATCTTTATGCAAAGCTCTTTTTTTGGTCTTGTAAAACGGTGAAAGCACCGGCGATTAGGGGAAACCATAAAGATTACCAAAGATATGAAGAATCTTGTTTGTCCATAAAAAAGTGAAAGAAAGGGAGAGAGGGATTAAATTAAGGAGTGGATAGGAGCCTATATATACCTTTGTCAATATATCAATTATGGAATGTGATGGAGTGGTGTAACTTTGATAAACTCTCAATCTTCTCTTTTTGAGAGATTATTTGAATCAGTTATTTATGTACTAATATTTGATGGGAGAAAAATAACCAACATGAGATAAATAACTATATGTCATAAAGAAACACCTTCATCAACCACACTAACCATGAAGTTCTTTGATAAAAATGTGTGAATTGAAACATATTGAATTTGATATACGTAGCCGAATACAACTCTTATGAAGGCTTGGCTATGTGGTTTGCCACACAAAATCCATCGACTCCTCTGATCCACTTTCAAAACCAATGTTGAATCATGAATGCATTAAGAAAACTTCTTTTTCCAGGATTATATAGCAATATGGGCCGTAAAGGGCCAAATGTATGTTGATTTTTGTCAGGCCCGTCTAAAACTTAGGGTTTTACGTAAAATTAAGTATAAACGCTTTGGCTTCTCCGACAAGTCGTTTCTCTCGCCGTTGCCGCACTTGCTTTGCTTCTCCTCAGGTAAAACTCAAACGCAATCTTCTTCGTTTCTGTTTATGCAGCTCGCGAATTAGCTGAATGTATAGTTTTGCTGAATCATATAGCTCTATAGCTTACTATAGATAGTAAATACCATTAGATGTTCATTTACATAGGTTTTGCTCTCTCATTGTTTGAATCTTTGAGACTGATAGATAATAGTAATAGATTCACATGTTGCTTTCACTTGCAATCATTATAAACATAGCACTTAATGAATTTAATCGTCATTCTATTCTGATGTAGTTGTTTTTTTTAATAGTGATTTGGATTTTAGATTGTGTCTACACTTCAAGCTAATCAATCAAGATGCAGAACGAAGAGGGTCAGATCACAGAACTATACGTTCCTAGGAAATGGTAGTGCATCATTTCCTCTTGTTCTGATTCCTTACTTGATCCTTTCTCATAGACATTCATCTTTACTAAACAATTTGGTTCTTGTTTGTTATACAGCTCTGCTACTAACCGGATGATCACATCAAAGGATCACGCTTCTGTCCAGCTCAACATTGGACATTTAGACGCTGATGGCATCTACACCGGACAGTTCACTACCTTTGCTCTCTGCGGTTTTGTTCGTGCCCAGGTCTGTGCTACACTCTTTTAAGCTAATTGTCTCTAAATGCTTGTGTTCCCAATCGCTTTGTCCCAAGTTCAATCAAAGTAGCCAGCTTATTAGAGTTTTGTTGGAAGGTGTAAAACTTGTTATCTTCCGGAGCAAACACTGCACCTTTGGCTAATCATTCTTCATCAAAATATGACATTAATTAAACGGTGAAACTTACTATATTTTGCAGGGAGATGCAGACAGTGGCGTGGACAGGCTGTGGCAGAAGAATAAGGTCGAAGCCAAACAAATCTAAGATGCTTATTAAGCTGTCGTTCTCTCTTTTGTTATTTACTTAAAACTAAACGAAAGATCATTGGATATTACTAAAGTAATGATTTTTGCTTGACCTTTTGGTTTTAATGCTATTGTTTGTCAAGCATTCTCTCTAGTGAGGTACATTAGTATACTATAAACCTTTGTCAGTCTCGAGTTCTAGAATTAACTATTGAGGCATCATCTCACCTCAATCTTGACCAAATGTAAACAATTGACATTGTAAACCTAACTGAAACGCTCTTATACAACAATAGCTTTGGTTATTCATGTGTTGTGATGGACATTGGAAGATTAGAGCTCAATCTTCTAAGCTCTCTTTCTTTATCCACTTTTGTGACTTACCCGCAGGAGCGAACAAAAAGATAAAAGGTTGTTTAACATAGGGGATGAATCTAACGGCTGAGATTACTCGAGTGTCTTTATTATCCTCCTTCCTTTGCGGCTCCCACGTGTGGTCACTTTATACGTCGACTCCTTGAGAACAAAATCACCATCACCATAATCACTATCCCGTAATAACAACCGTTGGATCAAAAGCAACGAAAAACAATCTGAGCGGGTGACTTCACTAACACCCGGATCGCCAGCGTGGCATTAGATGGTATATATACACACGCATCGTTGACATCCAACTTTATCCGAAAAATCGTAAACCGCCACTAAAGGAATCATCATCATCAGAAATGGAGACATCACCAGCATCAGCAGCGAAGCCGGCGAGAGGAGCAGGAGGAAGGAAAGGAGGAGACAGGAAGAAGAGCGTCACCAAATCCGTCAAAGCCGGTCTCCAGTTCCCCGTCGGTCGTATCTCTCGTTACTTGAAGAAAGGCCGTTACGCCGTTAGATACGGCGCCGGTGCTCCCGTCTACCTCGCCGCCGTCCTCGAGTACCTCGCCGCCGAGGTTAATCTCCTTCTCTCTTGAAAATGCAATTAGGTATTTGATTTTGACCTAATCTCGAAATCTCGATTTAGGTTTTGGAGCTGGCGGGGAACGCGGCGAGGGATAACAAGAAGAACAGGATAAACCCTAGGCATCTCTGCTTGGCGATAAGGAACGACGAGGAGCTGGGGAAGCTGCTTCACGGAGTCACCATCTCGAGCGGAGGTGTTCTTCCCAACATCAATCCGGTTCTTCTTCCTAAGAGAGCTGCGGGTTCTGAGAAGGCTGAGAAGCCTGAGAAAGCTGCCAAATCTCCCAAGAAGGCTTGAGGAATGCGTTTGGTTTACTGTTTTTTTTAGGATCTGTTTGTTTGCTGTCTATCTAGATGAAGAAGAACGTCTTGTTTTTTTTTTTTAATTTGTATTAGGGATTATGTAACGGTGTCTTTCATCTCCGTTTGGTTTGTTTATAAATCTAATGGACGATTATGTTATTAAAAGGCATTTTGTAATGAATGAAGTAATTTTCTGGGTAGTCTTCTTAGTTTCAGTCTAAATCTAAATCTAATTACATAATTTCCTTTCAAGATTTCATACAGCTTATCCACTCAAAAGACATAAATTGATTTATTTTTTTAAAGATCCTTCGGTTGAAATCGTACTTAAATGAAGTTAGTGGCATTAATCATAGTAGATTGACTAACTATTTTTGTTTTGTTAGTTAAATATGGTATGTTTTTTTAACTTGGGCGGGCTCATTAGAGACATATGTTTGCTCTGTAAAGGTTTTATTGGGCCTACATGAAGAGGCCTTATATTTGGTCAAACATGAAGAGGCCCTTTAAGATTGAACTTCAACCGTGCGTGATATAGGATTTGCTTTACTCTTTCCGGCCATGAGATATACGAACTTGAAACAATTACGGATTAGGAGTTAAAATACATATATGTATAAGGTTTCTATCATTCAACGCTAACCAAAGAGTTATGTTCATTGGTAATTGTTGCTGTTAACTATAACGTTAGTAGCTGCAGTTTTCTTTTGTGTGAGCTGAGTGATGAATATGGTAGTTTGTAAGGATCCATTGTAATACATGACTGAAACAAATAATAAAGTCTGACTCAACATCTAACACACATTATATCAACCGGAACCAGATATATGTATGATACCAAAAAAACAACAGTTCTTTCGATCTCTCAACAGGCTTTGTTTTTTTCACAATGGGTGGTAAGGAACATAGCCCAACAAGCCGGTAACGTTAGCCACAACGTCGTTGCATTTCGACAAAAGGTTGAGCATTTGGTGGGAAATGTCTCCTGCACCAACCGCTGAGCTCGGACCAGGGAAGTTTCTGGAAGGTGGTGGTGGCGGCATGGGTGGTTCAACATGGTCTACTGTTTTAATGGGTTTTGAGTATTGTGGAGGGAGAGGAAGAATTGGTGGCAATGTTGAAGGAGGAGGAAGCTGTTGATGATGATGATGAACAACGTTTTGAAACTTCTTACTAACAAAATCCATTCCAAAAGATGATGACGATGAAGAAGGTCCATCGTTTCTATTAGATGGCTCATTGGTTGCTTTACTTGAGTTTTCTTCACCTTCTAACATGAACTTGACTCTTGGTCGGTTACTGCTCGAGTCATCTCCCAGTTTCTTCAGGCAGGATTTGAGGTTGCTCTTCGGCGGTGGTGGCAATTTCGGATGGTGACGTGGCGATGCTGGGTCTGGCATTTGGCTCTGTGGTTCATCTTCTTCCTTTGCGTTTTCTGGTTCTTGAGGCTCGGCTTTAGGAGGAGCATCCACGTCGCGGAGGAAGTACCTTACGTTCACGTTACCAAAGAGAGCGTTGTTACCAGTTGCATATCTAAAAGCAGTCTGTGCATCTGCTTTATACAGAAAGACAACACGGCAGGTCGATGATTTCCAGAACACCCTGATGGCTGACTGATCCAACAGCCCGAACCGACCAAACCTCGCCTTTAGCAGTGCAGGTGATGGAAGAGATGTGCCTGGTGGAAACTTCATGACCAGCATTGTGGGTTCCACCACCTTTGCTGATGGAGCCGTTTTCTTCCCGGTTTGAGGTTTTAACGGTCTTGCCTGAACCGCACCGCTTGGCTCTCTTACTGGTTTTATACTGTCCTTTGCTTCTCGTTTAATCAGTTTCTCAGAAGCCATTGGTTTCAACTGATTGGTTTTCTTCAGCTTCTTAACTATTTCGTCTTGACGATCAGAAGAGAGGCGTTTTTTGCCAGCTTTTGATGGGTCTTCGGTTCTGTTCACAGTCTTGCCAGGTTTTGTGTCTTTGGCGTTTAAGGCAGTAGCATCAGATGAAGAAGATACAGACAAGCTTTTCTGGTAGTTAAGTGAACGGAAACGGAGAAAGAATCTCCTAGCAGCTCCAAAAGAAGTAACCGATGAACCAGATAAAGGGTCAAGAGAGATGTCTTGCAGATGACCCAGTAGCTTCGACACATCAGCTTCCTTATAGGTATGCAAGTGCGCTGAACCAAGCTGGGATAACTTCTTGGCTCCAGGCTCCCCAGAAGATAATGGAAGCTTTTTCTTTCTCGGAAGATTAGGGTTTGGCTCTTTCATCTTTTTCTTTTTCTTTACTGGCTCTGAAGGAGGATTCTCAATGCCCATTTCGCCTGAAGATCGTTTCGCAGCTTTGAGTTTCTTGATTATAGATCCTGTGGAACCTCGAGGAGACTCAATCAGGGGCTGGAGAGAGCTTCCAGCTGATCCAGAATCTGGTCCAGACTCTTGCTTAAGAGGCGACATAGCTTCAGATTTCACATGCTCTGGATTTACTACAGTCCTTTCTTCGGTTTTCTCTGCTGATTCTTCTGCTACATCCTTTTCTTCATCATGAGAGAGCTTTGTAACAGAACTTTCTTTCCCAGGAATAGCTGCACTTGAAGAGTTGGAATCCACGCTCACACTCCCAGGCTGCTCATCTTTCATTGGAGTTTGAAGTGTTGACGCTCTTCTCAGTAGCACAGAGTCCCCATCCGAAGATCCACCAACGCCCGTACTTGAACTTGCTTCAACTTTGCCCAACGGAACAGTCTTATCACCAGCAGCTTCATCTCTTCGTTTGAGAAGGTACTTGTCTTGTTTCTTCGAATCCTTAACCTTTGTAGGGGTCTTAGAGCTCTTCGGTACACCTAGAGTTTCTGCTATGACCAGCGGTCCACTCAAGGGAGCTGGAAACATGACAAGTTGGAAGAGCACATCAACCACCAAGACAATAAACAACAAAGCAAACAAGATGACCTTTGTGATTCTTTCAAACATGCTAATGTAAAGTTTAAATCATAAAACTAGAGGATCTAACAATCACAAAACCACCAAGTCATATAATATCTCACATCTCTGTAACACATATTTGAAAGTGACAATACCTCGAGAGGGTGTTCTGTTATTGGTTTCATTCGAAGTCACTGAACTGCGCACAGACTTAGACCCAAACGCCTGCGAATACGTCTCATCAAACTCCTCAAACACCGCCTTCCGAAAAGCACAAACCACAGCTTTCCTCTTCAAAAACCCCAAACTCTCTTCCCCATCACCACCATCACACTCCCGAGGCGCCAAAGCCAACCCCTTCACAAACGACACCACCTCACCAGGCGAAAACTCATCCCTCGCCTTCTGAATCATCTCCCAAGAGTAAACCCCCTGAACCTCGTAATCCGGAACATCAACGGCAAAGTAATCCCCAACACTAGTCCCCCTAAAGTTATAAGGATTCCTGCATTTACAAACCAGCCCTAGCGCCGACCTCCTACTCGCCTCATCCACAGCTTCCTCCACAGCTCTCACAAAATGCTTCGCCGCCGTCTGGTGCGCCTTCTCAGGCAAATGAGGCTCGAAGGGGATGAGCTCCGCGGGGTCGAACCATCCGTAGCTGCTGTCTCCGAAGAAGGCGACGAGGACGTGGTCCACTCTCCTCATGCGGCGTACGGAGGGAGATGCGAAGGCTTCGTTGAAGATGTGGCCTGGCCACCAAGGATGGGACTTTACTTTCCCCCACACCAAGTCTCCCACTTGGAAGCCGTAGCTTAGGGCTCGGGACACTCCGGAGCCTAGTTTCTCGCTCGCCACGTAATCGTCGAACTCGGATAAGAGGGATTTGTAATCCGTTACGGGAGGTTTCTCTATAGCTTTTTCTTCTTCGAATGCCACGTCATCAGCTTCGGATCCAATCTCATCGTCATCATTATCAGAAACCCTAGGCTCTGTTTCGCTTACGTCGTCTTCCTCGTTAGGGGAAATGAGATCAGGTTTCTCCGATCCTTCACTCTCGGAAACCCTAGCACCGTCGTCGTTGTTAGCAACCGAAGAATCGAGCTCCATGGGTGAAGAAGGACTCGAATCAACATCAGCATCCTTAGGATTCAACTCGGGATCTTCGATTGGATTCGATTGTTGGGGAATCTCACAGTCTTCGTCCATCGCGAACAGCAATACAGGAGACGAATTTGAGATTTGGGGAAATGACAAACCCTAGGGAAGCTAATCCTGCGAGAGAGATTGATTATATCCGTATCGGTTTATAGAGGAGAGAAAATGAAAGAGACGGATTTGAACTAGGATTAAAAAAATGTAAAAACAAAAAAAAAATGTAAATCGAGAGTAATATTTATACAGCCAAGGGCGAAAAGAGAATTAAAAGTTTGCAAAATGGTTATTACGACATAAATACATGTATTATTATGTCTGAATCTATTTTTATTTTCTTGTTTTTTTTGGTCTAACTAAAATTGTTGTAATTTACTGAACTACCTTAAATTAATAATTATCTTAGATTATGTCGTCATAAAAAAATTGTCTTTAGAGTTTTTTCTTTATTTATTTTGGTTAAAGCAGCAATACAAAATGTATATAAGATTATACTTTTGGGGCTGTAATCAAAAACTTATCACCTATATTCACAAGCTAGCTAGCTGTTACTCCACCTAATCAAATGTTTTGTAGTCTGCAATCACATCACTTGTAAAATGGTAAACCGCAAAGACAGTAACTGATACAAAATCATACACTGAAGTCTGCAAAATCACAGCACATGTAAACCTATATCTATATTCTGCAGTAACATAGCGTAACACAAAATTCAGCTTTGGACCTTTGGCTAACTCTACAACCACAACAATACATTCTAACGAGGGTTATAGACTTTTAAACCTTTGTTTTTTTGAAACTTGACTTTAAACTTTGATTTGCCTGAAATAATATAAACTTCAAATTCAAAATCCAAATTCCATTTAATGTTAATATACCAACACTGTTACAGGACAGAACAACAGGGGAAACGAACTCTCAAGAGGATTGCTATTGGCAAAACGAGAAAAATCAACCAACCGGTGGCCCGTTTGGTGCATCACTGGAGC
>OVBX01000341.1:0-43775 GCA_900406325.1 Erucastrum elatum
TATATATATATATATCCTGCCCGTAGGACAAGTCGAGCCTACTATGTGATCAAATAAATATATAAGAACATGCAATTAAATAATTCAAAATATATATGTACTGGTAAGCAACCATGAAGATAAATAAGTGTGTGTAGACAAAATAGAATAAGGTGGTAGCAATGTACCATATCTATTTATATAGACATATAAACTTTTGGAAAGATAAGACAATAAAGATATAATGGTCTAGCGGTTCATAGATCTTACTAATCATCAAACAACCCAGGTTCGAGGCTTGTGAAGAGTGTTTTTACTTTTTTTTTCTGTGTTTTAGCTACGTAGGACACGTGTCGCTACGCCATGAAATGACTTTCTGACGTGGCACTGATGTGGATGGCTTAAGAAGGAGAGATATCATACTTTATATAAATAGATTGTTCCCGGGTTTTATCTTTACTCTTTAATCCAATACCCTCTGGGACTTTCATATAAATTTCATTATCCAGTAGTCCATATAGATATGCTGTTACTACATCCATCAGCCTTATATCTAGAGTTCTCTTATGGCCAGACTTATCAGGAATCTAAAAGTTGTTGTGTCCACCACAGGGGAATAAGTTTCCTCATAATCGATTTCTAGTCTCTGTAAGAATCCTTGTGCAACCAGTCGTGCCTTATATCTCACGACCTGACCATGTTCATTTTTTTCCTCACAAAGAACCATTTATATCCCACTTATTTAATATCATGTGGTGTTCGGAATATAGGACCGAAAACACCTCTCTTTTTTAAAGAGTTTAACTCCACGTTTATGGTTTCTTTCCACTTAAGCCAATCTTTTCTTTGAATGCATTCATATAGAGACGTGGGTTCCTGATCATCATCATCCATTAGTTCAAGTGCTACTTCATAAGAAAATATATCATCGATGTCGATATCTTTTCTATTCCATTGTTTTCCAGACAAGACATAATTTATTGAGATCTTATTATTGTCCTGACCATCAGTACCATGAGGCAAGGCGTTCCCAGCTTCATTTTTGGTACATCAGGACCATTTTCCGTGTCAAGGGACTTAGATGCTGCCACTCCTCGGGTAAGGTCGGCCGCAACCATGTGTGGTGGTTCTACCTCGGATATTTCACCTTTCTTTGATTTCTGAGGTTTCTTATCTAAAGAACCAATGGGCCTACCACGTTTTAAACATGCACTGGAATCTGTAGCAACTTGGTTGTGTCCTTCATGAACATCAAATATTACTGGTGCATTAATAGCTGGTATATGTGACTTAGTCACTCTTTTCAGGTCAGCAAAGGAATCTGACAATTGATTAGCTAGCTTTTGTAAATGTATAATTTTCTGGACCTCAATATCACACACTTGAGTCCGAGGATCATGCCATGTTAAGAATGTATGTTTCCATGAAATTACTTTTACCAACTTATTATTATCTCCCCCTAATGTTGGAAGTTCGGATTTATTAAAATGACAATCCGCATACCTGGCCTTAAACATATCACCCGTGGTTGGCTCAAGGTATTTTATAATCGTGGGGGAATAAAATCTAACATATATTCTCATCCGTCTCTGTGGTCCCATCTTAGTTCTCTGTGGTGGTGCAATAGAAACATAAACGGCGCAACCGAATGTTTTGAGATGGGACACGTCTGGCTCATGAACTGTGAGTAATTGGGATGGAGAATACTTATGTTCACCAGATGGCCTGATGCTTATCAGCTAGTATAATATATACATATAAATATATTTATATGTATATAGGAACATAACGGAATACCACTAGTATAATATATACATATAAATATATTTATAGAATCTCGGAGCTAGAATCCTCTATTAGAGGTGCTCTAAATGTCTATTTGCTCTTTAAAATTAAAAATAAATATGATTAACATAAAATGAAATGTAGCTTTAAGAATATAGTAGTTTAATCAAGAGAGTATTGGTCAAATATACCTTAGTGGAGGTGAAATTAGGAAACTACCCGATTGTAATATAAACCCAAAGAAACTGTAGCAAGTTGTGTATCACTTTCCCGTTTTGCCCCTAGAAGGGAACATGGCTGCCAAAAAGGTGGACAAATACAGATTCTGTAGATCTTTTAAAGTACTGCCTAGGAGGTTTCTCTTGAAAAGTAGGTCTTCAGATTCCAGCTATCTTCTTCCTTATCCATTCATTTTGTTTGATACTTGTGTCAAATACATAAGCATATCTACATGGTTTTTTGCTACAAATCGAGGTAATATCTAATTGTAACAGAGAATAAAATAGTGAGATGTCAAAGCTACACGAATAAGTTTTGACTTTCCGATTGTTTATTTAATGGAAAAAGTGAAAGCCATTTCGGAAGAAAAAACATGCTGAATTATGTTTTATTAGATGGTAAGCAAAATAGTTAGCTATTATCGCACATTGGTTTCCGTTAACAACACTCGTACACAGTGCACAATTTAGTATGAAGAACTTTACATCATCAATTGGTACTGAATATCGATAGGTTAGTCACAACTTTGATTATTACTTGCAAATCAAAAAATTGTGCGTTAATTAATTTATGATTCTGGAAAAATATGTGACCAGATTTGAAATGCAAAAGTTGTTGAGGACAATTATTTTGTATTATTAGGTGGTAAGCAAAATAGTTAGCATCCTCGTACAGTGGTTTCAGTTAACAACAATTGTACATATGTGCCAATTTAAAAGCCAATCAAACTAAGACGTGTAGAAGCATTACTTATGTAAAAACATTAGTTAGTTAGCAACTACTGATAGACATATAAATTTACATTAGTCGTTGGGGACTGGATAAGTTAAGTTTACATTAGAACAATGAGAGTATGAGGCTATGAGCAAATACTGAGTTCAAAAAACATGAGGGAAATAACATAAAAACGTAAAGGTGGTTCAGAGATGGCGAAATATGATATTCCAGCAAAATTTAAGGCAGGAATCCAGCATTGGGTTCCCAGGGATACTGGTGATCAATCCATCATTGGGTCATAAATGTGGACGAGTGGACGTGGCAGCACCACCAAATTGTCCGTTCTTTTCCCTCCCCCAGTGATATCTTATCTTCCTTCATGACAATGTTGGAATTTGATTCACCACGAAAATCAATAATACTATGAATAGCTGCAGCATGCATCTTCTCATGTTCATCTATCATGGACATCAACTCAGTCTTTATAGCACAAGCAACTATTTAGCAGGGTATTATACGCTTGGTGTTTTGGTTAACGTACGCTAATAACGTCAACAATGCTTTATCTCTTACTGTATTGTTTGATATATAATTTTAAGCGTTACACATAATATTATATGTTAAGTTTATACTTAGTTACTAATATCAACGGTATAAATTAATAAATTTCATTTCATGTAATAGAAAGAGGTTATTATTATTAGCTGCTACCAGGCATCGTACATGTTACTTCGGGTAGAGGAGCCATAACTACCCTTGTGGCCTTGAGCCAACCAATAACATCAACAATTATCTCTGAATCATATTGTTCGATTATACTTTTAAGCATTACAAATAATATTATCTGTTAAATTTATACTTAGTTACTAATATCAAGAGTATAAGTTACTAAACTTCATTTTTCATGTATTAGAAATGGATGATTATTAGTAGCATCTACAAGACATGGTAGATGTTACTTCGGTTAGAAGCCTCCATAAGTACACGTACTCTTATAACAAGTTTATTTAAAGATAGTCTAGACTATTAGCAAGAAATAATGTCAATAACACAAACATAATTAGTTAGATAGTAGGGACTCTGAAGCATTGCTAACCGGTTTCCCAGCAATAAAGGAACTAGATCTCATATTTTTCTGCACTCAGCATATGAACCACGATGAACAGGCCAAAACTCCTGGAAAATGAAGGATTCTCGACTTGAGATATGATCTTCCCAACGGTGCTCCGCAACAACTCAATTTCTTCCAGATCTAGAGCTTTGACAATAGATTCAATCCTCTTCGGTTTGTGGTAGGTATTAAATCTATCGCCGGTGGGTTCTTTACTGGCAGCAAACATTTGTTCTCGCAACTGTAAATTCTCCATATCGCAGGCTGATAAACTTTCATATCACTCCAGAGAAAAATATATATTTTTTTTGGTTTATGAAGTAAACAAACGAAAGGGTGGGACTTTTCACTAAATAAAATAATTTTAAAAGTGTAATTGATGTCTCTCTCTACTTGCCCTCAACGTCTTAAGCAAGTACTAGTGTAGAATAGCGTGTAGTAGGTGGTTCATGTATACTAGACTCTAGACTCTGACATATATAGTATAATAGAACAAGATAGCATAGTCTTAGGTATATAGGGGTTGTTTTGTATTTAAAAAATTCTAACAGTGGTTTCCACAGTGATTGGGTATTTAGCTAATTTCAACAAATTCTGTGTATATACCACCTAATTTCTCTTTAATCAAATTCTTTTTCATTAAAAAGGAAAAACACGAATGTTTCTCTTTTAAAAGTATAAATAGTATAAATATTTCCATTTCTTTGTGATTTGATTTCTGCTCTCAGGACGTTATACAATAAGGTTATTTTTTTGTTAATGGTAAATCTAAGTTCAATAATCATGAAGACATTTATTTTAACAATATTTACAGAGTAAGTCTGCAACATAAATATTTGATTTCACAAATATTTTTAGCTCAAAAGAAAATAAAATATATGAGAAAATATTTTTGATGTCCATCTAACACCAATATAATTAAGCAGACACATATGTCCTAACTTCAAACTCGGTTTAATGTTTTTTTTGATACGTCGAGTTCTTTTGCCAGAAACCGTAACTGAGTCTTGTAACGCCTGATGATGTTGAAGGAAGAGTTTAGTATATTCTTCAGCGGTTCCAGTTTTGTCCGCCAAGACTTTCCCACACCAATTGCAAGACCTGCGAATAATTTCGACAATAAACAAATTACAAATATGATGAATATATATATATATATATATATATATATTTTTTGCAACTGGTTTAATATAATCTATAGTTTAACGTAGCAAAATTAAGAAAACTAATTATGTGGTGAGAGCTTATTACTTGAGTGAACCATCTTTCCCTTCATGGCGGGTTGGAGTCTTAACGCCGCAGTGACCACACCACATTGTTTCTTCTCCGTTCGTTACTGTTGACATTGTGGTTTACCAAAAAATAGTGATGGACACAAATAAGAAAGTAACGTATTGATTTATATTTTCACTAATGTGTGTTTGTTTATATAGAATCACTGATTTCCATTTCGGTTTACGAAAATTGCATTAAAAGGAAACAATCCAAAATAAGGAAAGATATCTTAAGTCATTAAAATAAAATAAGTAAAAAGAACACGCTGGTAAACTGGATTAACCAAGATATTAATTATTTTTTCTTTTTCTTTCTAAGTGGAATTAGATAGAAAAGCACGACGAGGCACCGAGGCAGCAACGTTGTAAATTTTTTGTAACATTTCAAAAATTATTTAGCTTTTCCCCCCTAAAACTATTTTTTTTTTTACAAAGGGCTTTTAACAACCAAAAAATGTTCTTCGTCGATATGAACTCATCACAGGGATGGAATGATTTTCTTTCAACTAATGTTTTCTTTCCCACAAGTATTCGCAATTAAGCCATGTCAGATGACAGATAACATTAGGTTAAGACTAAGAGAACTACAATGAGTCTAAAACTCATTTTTGCACTCTTTGATTTTTCTTTTCAAGTTTGTTTTATTATCATAACTTTAACATCGTACATTATCTATGTCACTCCAGACTTAAGACTTCAATTCATTTTGTAAAACTTCAAAAGGATTTTCCAGCAGTACCAACCATCACCCATATCAGAGCATTTTCCCAATAAAACCTTCCTTTCATTGTTAATAGTATCAAACAATAAAATAAGAAAAGAAAAAGACTGAAGCGCAATGTGGAATTGCAATCAAGCCACACATTTTATTAATATTTAAGCAAGCCAAATTGGATACAAACAGCTCGTATTCAAAAATTAACCACAAGTATTTTAATAAGTAGACATCTTTTGCTTATTATATTAAGATATTAAGGAGAAGGCTTCATTTCAGCTTTAATGGCAGCAACAAGGTGATCATAAGCCTGACCCCAAGCTGATTTCATTTCCGGTGACCACATCTCCGGCACCGCCTCCTTTATCGTCTCCAACAATGCATACTTGGTCACCTGCAGAATTTTATCATATTTTCTGGTTACTAAGAATATTACTACTTTATCAACAAAGAACAATTGAGATATGGCTAACCTCAAAGTGTTCATCAACAACTCCGTATTTAGAGTGATTGGCCCCTAGCCTCTTCAAAGTTGTCTCCTTCACTGTAACTTTTCCTGCTTTTCTCAGCTGTACTGCTGACTCACAACACTGATAAATCCAAAACTCCAATTTTCAGTAAAGGACAAAAAAAATTAAGAATCCATAAATCAAGTATGAATCACGGTACCATGACAAAAACAGACATGGCATGAGGCTTGAGCTTTGGGTTTTGCTCAGCAGGGATTGGTGAGTCTCTCAAAAAGGAGAACAACTTCTTCGTTGTTGGTGCAATCTCAAAGATCCTACGTTTTCAAATGTTTTCATATCTCAAATTTTTATTTTATACAAATATAAAGATTCAGTGAGATCATTAAGGCTTACTTGATGAAGAGTTTGAGACCCAAATCAGCTGAATTTTTCTTCATGACACTCCATGACTTCACCACAAGAGCCTCTTGCTCTTCTGTAAACACAACCTTTCCTTCACTATCCATACCCTCAGAGACTAAATTACTTGATATGCAATTCTTTTCTGTAATGAAAACTGTGTGATCTTGTTACAGTTAGGAAAGATGTCCTATGTATATATAGGTTCTGTTAGTTACCCTTTTGTGTTGTCCAAGAGACAGTACTTGTTAAACAAGTTCCAGATAAAGTTGCCAGGCAAAGAAACTAAAACTATGTGCTAGTATACTGCAACAGAACGTGGTTTCTAATGGATGAGTGCCACTTTCTTTGACTAATCTTTTGTCAAACCACAATTATAAAAAAAAACATATTATCTCAATATTTTATTAATAATCATTTGCCCACGACTACACAAAAGGTTCGAGTTGATACATTGAATGTGAATCCACACGATCAAATATCAGAACAAAACTTTCTCTTCTAAAGATTATTTGCTGAAAATCATCACAAGCAAGAACAAAACTTTGGGAGAGTTGCTTGACATCTACAGAGAAAATGTTGAAACTTTACACACAGGAGGCAGTAAAGATTACAGAGAAGAGAACTTTTTTTTTAATCTTTCAGTTCAACCGTATCCGTAAGTTACATCTCGTTTTGCAAGCACCGAGTCAAAAGGTATTTCGACTCTTTCCTTCACAAGACACCTTGCTTCACCGTCTTCAATCACAAGAACTTTCCCAGGCGGGCACTGATTAGGTGCTCTGACTACTCGTTGAGGGAAAAGCCCCAGAAGTTTGAATGACACACCTCTTTTCTTGATCTCTGGACCATAACCGGAAGCAGACAAGACTGAAATGACGCCGATGATTGGTAGCACGATCTTTGCAACAGAGCCTAAGAAGCGAACAAATCCATTAGGACCCTTGACCTCTGCTTCCTTTCTCACATGTCCTGAGCCAAACCCATTTGCATCAGGTTTCCTCTGCTTTAACGGTAAATGAGGTAAGCCGAGGGAGAGAGGAGGAGGGTGAACAGTGTAAGGAGGAAGGAGAAGATCGTTCTCATAGTCAACTCTTTCGCCAGCAAAAGTGGAAGCCTCGCGTAGCACTTCAAGTTCTTTCCCTTTGTACTCCTTGAGCTTCTCAAGCAAAATCTTCCTGCTGTAATCAATCTCTGAGAGAGCTACTTGCTTCTCATACTGTTGTCTTTGCCGTAGATTCTGAATTTTATTACAAGAAAAACCAATCAACACCATGAGATATATCTCTTATTATTACCCCAAATCACTTCCCCATTAAAGCTCTTATTATTACCACAACTCATTTCCCCATTAACCGATAATTAAGACAGTGAAACCAATTCAGACTCAATGTTAGTTAAAAGAAGAACTAAGACTTTCAATGTTCTACACTAAAAGCCAGAAACTTAAATCACTCTCAATTTTCATTACAGGAAAACCAAAATCTACAATTAACAACAACGCATCTAATATTAACTGAGAATTAAGACAGTGAAACCAACTCCAGACTCAGTTCAAGTTAGTTGCATAATTAACACTTCCAATGCTCAACGCTGCACTAAAAGGCTGTAACTTTGAGTTCCATACCAACAATTACAGAGAAAGACATAGAAGCAGAACAAATCTAAGGTTTTAAAACCTGTAAAGCAGAAAACTCAGACTCAATCTTAGTTAAAAGCAGAGCACACTTTCGATGTTAAACGCCACACTAAAAGACACAAACTTTGGATTAATATCCAATGCCACACTAAACCTACAATTACAGAAATTCACATAACCAAACTTCAAGATTCTTCTGGTCTGGTCAAATTGAGACAAAAAGAGACAGAAGCAGAGGGAAAATAGACCTGTAAATCAGCAAGCTGAGACTCAAGGGATTCAAGAGCATCGCGTATACGCAAAAGCTGTTCATCAGCTTCTTCTTCATCATCATCTACATCGTCAGAGCTGAATGAGTCAAAATCCTTTTCTTGAATTCCAGTAATCTCATCTTTCTTTGCTTCTCTGGGAGAAGAAACATCGGTGCTGGAGGTATCGATACAATCGGTGATCTTGAGTCTGAGCTCGGTGGCTCTTGCTAGAATTAAACCGATGCCTTCTTCGTCTTCCATTTTCAGCGACTGATGAGAGAAAAGAAAAGAGCGAAGGAGAAAATTGGGTTTTAGGGCTTTTAATTTTTGTAAGTTTAGAGGAGGAAAGGAAGAGACATGTTTTGATTTGGACTTTCCTTTGGAGATGGTCGGTCCAGTGATGTTGTGAAGTGAAGGCGTGAGTGATTGTGGTTGGCTACTTTTGATTTCTTTCTGCTGCTGCTGATGATGATTTAATCAACGGCCACAATAATTTAATAATTCTTTTCATCTTTTTGTTATTTTGCTATTTTATAAAGATAACAAAAAGGAATTGTATAAAACTGATCTTGTATTTTATCATAAAGATCACAAAACCTATCATTCGGATAAAACATGTGTTTTGCATAAAATGAACTTATATAATAAAAATTTAAAATATATAATATTGATAAATTAAATATGTATACGTGTTTGAATTTTTTTAATATGCATACGATTATGTTTTCTTTATATAATCATCTATATGTTGGGATAAACTTTTGTAATTGTAATTGTGAACCGAAATCTGTTTTAAATTTATGATGAGTCTAATTCGATTTTGACTTAAAATTTTTATGGTCATCAATGAATTTTTATTACAAAACAAGTTTTACAATTTTTGTAATACTTTACTTTATCATCACTCAGAACTACTTTAATAGTTTTAGAACCAACAACTTAATATTGTTTCCAAAATCAAATGATTTTGACCTTAATCTTCCAAATAGTTTTGAAGGGTTTCCACGGACGACTAAATTGATTCAGCACATTTTCTTGCTTTAAAGTGTTAGCTGAATATATATATATATATATATATATATATATATATAATTCAATTTGAATTTTATTAAAGAAAAATTCACATTTATACAATTTTATGATCATTTGTATCTTGTTATACAAAACAAATTAAGCCATTGATCACAAAATTTTTAAAATGAGATTTAAAATTTCTAATAATTGATAGTTGGTTTTAAAAAATTCAAAATATAAAATATAATAAAAAAATTAAATTTTTATATATGGTTAATGTGATTGTTTAATATATTCTAAGAATATAAAATTAAATAAAAAAGAGCTATAGAAAAATTATTATCAAATATTTATTGTTCATAATCATTAATTGTCATATATATCTTAATCATATCAGGTAATTTCATCGCTTTTATTTAAGAAAAAAAATGAGAATATTATTTTGTACACTATTTATCAATTTGATAGTTAGTTTAATAAAAAATATATTATAAGTTAAGATATACCAACATTTTCTTAAAAAATATGAATTTTATTCTTGGTGACATGTGGCTACAAAAAAATATTGTACTGTTTATTAATTAATATATAATGGATATTCCGAGTACTGTTTTAAGCCAGTATAAAGCATATCATTGTTTGGTATAAACAACTACATCTGATTCTCTTTTTTTTTTGAAACACTACATCTAATTCTCCAAATTGAAAAATTGGTAGTTGTTGCGCAAAAAAAAATTGGTAGTTAAATGGTAATTAGACAAATCATGTCCACGCTATATAAAGATCACAACAGGAATTCATACACATATTTCACGAAATAATAAGAACCAAAAATATATTTTGAGAACTACCCTATCTACAAATTTCATAGACTATGTAAAAAGATTCTAAATACAGATTTGACCTGATCCAGAAAGACTAATCATAGGTTAGTTTAAGCAAGTAGACGCAATGGACATTCCCATTGTCCAACAAATCTCATACTGTCTTCCTCGAACCAAAGCTGCTCGACGGAAACTTAAGTCTATGTTTCAGATTGATTATAACGAAGAGTGAGGTGATGAGAAGAAGAGATTTCAAACTTACAAGGAAATTGTCTGCATAAAACAAACTATGTTCTAGGATGATGGTTCAAGAAGAAGAAGGGAGACTCCCACATACCAGACACTCTTATTATTCATATTTTGATTATCAGGTTAGATGCATAACCTTTTAAACTAATTAATGCTTAAAACATTTTAGCTTGACCAAATTGTTAATATCGAATCTGTGCAAGCCACAAATGACTATAGTTAAAAGTATTTAATATAAAATTATCATCTGTTTAAGTTGATGACAAAAAAAAATAAAAGTATGTACTGTCAGATGTGGAGGGTAACTGATGTACTCTTGATATATTCTTACTGGATTCAAAGGTAAATCTGTTCTTAAACTCATGTTCAAAGTGTTTTATGTTCATAAACTCATTTCAATGTGTCTTTGAAACGATGTTAGATGTGTTCTTCAGCTTATGTTCATAGTCTTCTTAGGTTATTAAACTCATGTTCATAGTTTTCTTGAACTAAACATTATGAAACTGTTATATTCAAGGCTGACATATTTCTGATTAATGAAAAGTTCAACCTCCCCTGCATTTCGTTTTTCAATTTTAAGTTGCCATTACTGATTATATATCTTGACATCTTATTCTTCCCTCTTCCTCTTAACCCACATGCTTATCCATGTGACCACTTCAAACTTTCAGATACAGTTGAAGAGAACAGAAGGGACTGACAAATACAAAAGACAGAATTATTTTATCATTCTTGATAGGAAACAAGCTATTATGTTGTTGTTCAACTCGCTCTCCATCTCTCCTGAGGTAAACTACACCAACAGAAGTTTTTTTCATTTAATAAGAATCTCCAAGAATGAAAAGGAGATCCCTAATCATGATGATAATTTGTAGGCTAAGTTAGTTGCATTCAGGTAGAATTGTTCATGGGAATGTGAAAAAAATGAATATGCTTTGGGTTATCAGATAAATTTAAAGATTACTGATTTTGGAGTGGCTTGAATTGAAACTCATAATCCAAAAGAAATGACTGGAGAATGTGGAACTCTCAGATACATGGCTCCATATGTAACAAAGAAAAACATACTTATTATGTTAAAAATTGCATCTTACGGGTTCAAAATATGTTCTTTGGGTGTAATAATGGAATTTGTGGTTACGTTCTTGATGGTGTTTCATTACTTTTATCTTAACCTTATGCCTTAGTTATATGCTCTGTTTTAAGGGTTTATATCTCAGCTCTATGATTTACGAGTAAATTGCAACTTTTTGGATCTGAATTTAATTTACTAAAATTAATTTTTTTTGTATTTATGAATGAATAAGATTGCAAGAATATTTGGACCAGCGATCTTTGAAGCCTCCAAATTGAAAGTTATCATTCTTAGGAGTTTACAGCTTCGTATGTGCTTGTGGGATGTATATTGATGTGTTATGCCTTATTCTGGTCTCAGATTAGTTGGTGTTTCTTCTGCTATTGTACGTAAAACTTAATAAGACATAATATATGTCAATAAAAAATTGAATGAATGTGAAATTTATTTTTCGTACAGTAAGGTAAACAGTAAAGAATAGACAAATTTAAAATAAAACTCTTTGAAAAAACAAGGATCATCTCAATGCAAACACCCTCCCATTACATCAGCAGTTTTTGCATTTGGAAAAAACCAGAGGGAGGCTTAATCCAATTTATGTTTTGTATTTTCGGTTTTATCAGTTTAATTTAATAGATAAAATGAGGTGAAGTACTAAACACAACTGTACACGTTTGTAATTCATATACTTTGTTTTAGTTTCAGATCTGATTAATTGATGTCATATTGGATTGTATTCACTTTGAGTATTGGAGTTGGATCCAAACCGAATATAGTTTGGAAATTAAGCTGACAATTCAAATTATGTATAGAAAGTGATATATCTGAAATTGTATCTATAAATACAAAAAAAGAAAGAATATATATTTCTTAGTTAAATCTGACTTAGTATGGTTTGTCGCATCCCCGATCCTGGATTGGACCGTCAGGATGGACAATAGTGCGAGGAGACGCACCAGTCAGATCATATGACCAAAAGAAAAGCGTGCCATGATCCAAAAACGTGGTTAAGTGAATAAGAAAGATGAATCTTAACCAAAACAGGATGGAGGCAAGCTTAAAGGAGCAGGCCGAGCGATCCGGAAGCTGGACAAGGTCCGGGTGAAGCTCGATGAGGCGAATGATCAGAATGGATCATAGGAAAACTGACTCTAGGTCTGGAAATAGATTAAGGGACTTAGTAGGATTGAATGAGATAAATATTTCAAGTTACATGAAGTGTATCACATCTGGATGACGCGAGCAAGAAGATCAACCAGTTGGACGGAGCTCACTGGAGCTCAAGTAGGGTGTGTCATCTCCTTGAGCGGGATGGACTAACTCACTCAGCTGGGTCAGCTGGGGTCAGCTCAACTCAGCTTGACTGAGTGTTCAAGTCCTAGGCAGTTGGGCCAGGTCCGGACAGTGACCGGACCATATGGGCGACCCATGTGTACTGGTGGACCAGTGGGCACTTGGGATCGGACCAGAGGCTTAGGAAACAAGTCTGGACTTGTGTGTGACGTGTATAGGAGCATTTAGGCATGTCAGGGACGTCTGGTAACTGCCATAGGTGAAAGGGTGTGATATAGACCATTGATTAAATCAATGGCCAGAAATGATACCGAAAGGGTGCAACCTTTGCAAAGTCAACTGCCCCTTCTTCTATAAATACAAGGAAAGTATTTGCCTTTGCAGGCACACTAGAGATTCATTTTTCTCCCTGAAACAAAAAGAAAAACAGAGAGAAAAAGTTAGAAGGTCGGATTAAACAATCCAAACTAGAGAGAGATGTGAAGGTAGTAAAGAGGCAGTTTTATGGACAATCAAGAGAGGTGTTAGGAACGACCCTCTGGTGAGTTTTGATTATTGTTTCCACGTCCTAATTTTCCTCTACATCCATAAAACATACGAAAATAGCCAGAAGAGAAGATAGAAGACAAGAATTCACTTCTAATGGCTGGGACAGCCTTGAAAGCAGATGTGTGTGGAAAGACAGTTTCATGGGTAACAAAGGGGGAAGTGATGCACAACTTTTGGGTGGTGATTGTTCATGTATGATCACGCCTTAGACTTCCTATATAGCCTGTGAACACACGCAGATGGTTAAGAGAGAAGGGAGAAGGCCGGACTCCACTCACAAAGGCCAAGACAGTCTTGAAGATGGATGCAGTGTAGAAACAGTTTCATGAGAGATCAATGGAAGGTAAGACTGGTTCGACCCTTGAATAGATCTTATCAATACTGGAGGTATGTGATAAGATCTGATGGAGGCGTGCTCTGGAAGAGAAGGGAAGGCGCAAGATCAACGACCATCAAGTATAAAGTAACTGACTATGATTACTTTTTAGTTTATGTTTCTGTCTCTTGTGGTGTGGTTGAGGCCAAGTAAGACACACCCCTTGAAGACCATATATTTTGATGTAAACTAAGGATCCAAAAACATGAGAAGAGGGGCAGATCTTAGTTGATCTAAGCCATCCATGTGGGATGGTAATTAGATGTTGTTCATTGGATTGTGATCCATGGTGGATCATGGACTGATGTTGGGTTTGATCATGGTGTGAACCACTGATCTGGTCCACTGAGGAGGTACATGGGAGCCCTAGTGTCAGAGGGACCATGTGGAGTGCAAGGTCCCATTCGTTTGGATCCAACATCAACCAAAGAAGATGAGTAAGGCTAGTACTTGTTGGCATGGAGCACAAGTATTGTGCTGGTGTGTTTATATATGGAAGGACATGTGTGATCTGATCATGGGAAAAGATGTATGACCTGATCCATGGATGATGGATAAGGTGTCTGATCTGATTGATCAAAGGATGCATCGGTGGTGTAAGACCTGATCCCGGCCGAGTAGGCCGCGGTCGCTGCCTCACGTCACTCGGTCCATACCCGGACCGAACCTCTCTAAATTTGCCCTTTATTTAAAACATCACCCATAGGTGAGGGCTAACTCAGATCTTAGCTCAAGACTACCTTAGTCAATTCCTAGCTTAGATCCTTTGAACTTATGCACATAGCTCCCAACACCAAGGTTGATAACTAGCATTCCTTATGATTGATATCATAAGTAAGAAATATATCCCAGCACACAAACATATGATCAGATAACCTAACACAAGGATCTGACCCCAATATGCCCTCAGGTGCAATTTCGACCCCAAGCAATCCTGCTCCAAAAATTAATTAAAATTCATGTAAGCTCTTGATAATTCTCTATTAAGAGATTCTCATAATCAAAATTCACAGAACCGGCCTCGATCATATAGATCTCACCCCAAATCAGTCAAACCAGCCATAGGGTGACTACCTCAAATCAATCCCTAAATACCAATTAATATACATGAAAATTCATGATAAATCACCACTAAGAAGAATCCATAATCGGATCCCCATAATTCCTTCAGAAACTATGAGATCCGGACATACCTGCCCAACCAAGGCCATGGAGGATTTCCCTGAACCGGCCAAGGCCAAGGTTCAGTACCTCTATGTATAATCATCAATCTCAATCATATACAGAAGAAATAAGATGAAGAATAAATGTATAAACATGGTAAGGTGTAACTGCAAGAACAGGTCAGCCCATAGTGTACCAAACTATGTCCAATGGCCCACAGTCCTCACCTGTTACCTTATCAGCATGCTCTTCCCAAGCACGCCTCCATCAAGTATTTATCACATAATTCCAGTATTGATAATATCCAGTCAGGATCGCACCTATCATCCCTTCCAGGCAGACTTCCATGGAAACAATTTCTGCACTGCATCCACCTTTGAGACTGTCATGGCTATGGAGATTGAGTCCGACTTCTCCCTTCTTCTCTTAACTATCTACGTGTTTTCCCAGGATATAGAGGAAGCCTAGGGTGTATTCATCCATGATCAATCATCACCCAAGGTCGTGCATCACTTCCCGCTTTTTTGCCCATGATAATGTTCTTCCACACACATCTGCCTTCAAAGCTGCCTTTGGACTTTGAGAGTGAATCCGGTCATCTCTCTTCTTCCCTGGCCAATTGCGTGTGATCTCAAGACATAGAGGAAGCGCAGGACGTGATCATCCAAGATCAAACACCATCAAAGGGTCGTTCACAACTTCCTCTTTGATTACCCACAAAACTGCCTCTTTGCTGCCTTCACACCAAGCTAGGTATTGGATTGTTTTATCCGACCATACCTCTGTTTCTCTCTGTTTTTATTTGTGCTTCAGGGTGAAAAGAAATCCCTGGCGTGCCTGCAAAGGCACGGAATTGCCTTCCCTTTTATAGAAAATGAATGGTTACTTCTAACCATTGCATCCTTTTGGTTTGATTTATGGCCCTTGATTTAATCAATGGTCCAGATCACACTCTTTCGCCTATGGCAGTTTCCAGACGTTCATGACAGTCCTAACTACCCCTAGACACGTCACATACAAGCCTAGGTTGTTTGCCCAAGCCCCTGGTCCGATCCCAAGTGCCCACCGGTCCACCGGCACCCATGGGTCGTCCACATGGTCCGGTCACGGTCCGGACCCGGCCCAACTACCCAAGACTTGACCACTCAGTCCAGCTGAGTTGAGCTGATCCCCAGCTGACCCAGCTGTGTGAGCTAGTCCATCCAGCTCAGGGAGCTGACACACTCTTCTTGAGCTCCAATGAGCTCAGTCCAGCTGGTTAAGCTTCTTGCTCGCATCACCTAGCTATGATACACTTCATGTAGCTCTTTTATACTTGTATCCTTCTTGGATTAGCTATGCTTTAACTTTATGATGCCCTAACCTTACTTCCAGGTCATGACACTAGCCCGTCGTGCGGGCCTCCTGCTGGTGCATCTCTACGCACCGCAGTCCGTCCGGCCGGTCCTATCCAGGATCGGGGACATGACAGGTGGTAAGAGCAACACTAATCAGGTTCAATGGGATATGGTTCCATGGCCGATGAGGAAGTCTGAAGACTCATCAGTTCTGATTCATGTGGGTGGTTGGTTGATTGACTTAGGATCTGATGGGCATTATTAGTCCACGAGAGGACTTGGATCCAGGGGAGTACACGCCTAAGTCATGGTCGAGATCTATATGATCCAGAGGGATCATTGAAATCCAACCATGAATTCTTCTTAATGGGTATTTATCATTAATTGTCTAAATTTTAATTGATTTTTATGAATTGATTTCATGAGGTCAACTTTTGACCGGTTGGACTGAGAGAATCCAAATGGTCTGGATCGATTCATTGGATTCTGATTATGGTAATCTCTTAGTTGGGATTTATTATGAGTTTAAATGAATTTTAATTAATTTTTAGAACAAATTTGCTTGGGGTTGATTTTGCAGCTGAAGACTTCTCAGAGGTTACTTAGTCGTGGAGATGGTTGACTGAATGACTAAGTAACCATGGAAAGATGTTTATGCAAATATAAGATAGTTGGGCTAATGGATGAGTAGCTGGACGAAGCTACCTTACAGCTCAATCAGCTGGAAGAGAGCAGAGAACCTCCAGTGAAGTGGTTCATCTCAGCTAGCTGGATGAGCTAGCTAAACAGCTAAGTCAGCTGAAACAATGAGCTATCAAGCACCGTGGATGTGGTAAAGATATGATCTAGTAATGCTTACTTAGATCTAGATAGAATGATTTAGGGGAATGGAACCTCGAATTTGTATGACTTGGTTTAGGTTTAGGATCGACCTTTGAGCTAGTGGTAGTTGAGTATACTAACCCAGAGTTATGGTGATTCGACCAGACAAGTGTTAGCTTGTTTATAGACCAATGGTTGATAGATAATATTTTGCTGTTCATAATTGAATGGATCTAAAGGTAGGAAAGGACTAAGGTAGTCTTGAGATAAAATATGAGTTCGCCCTCGCTTATGAGCGATGTTTTAAATAAAGGGAAAAAAATTAAAAAGTTCGGTCAGGATATGAACCGAATGATGTGGGATATCAACCGCAGCCCGAGAGATCGAGATCCAGTCCTACATGGTTACACTCACTAGCAATAAAATAAAATAAAATATTTTATTATTAGATTTTGATTAGTATGGCTATACTACACTAGAAATTGTGATAGTAGCTCTTAAGATTACAACAAGATCAACCTACACTCACTAGTGATCAACTTGCACATGTATAGGGATCTACACTATGTCTTGCTAGCTGCAATTTAGAAGCTCATCACATTTGAGAAATACAAAATAATTTACTAACAACAAGGAAGGTGGCATGGTACATATCCACATAGCAGCATGGTATAATAGTGTTATGTAGAAAAAAGCCCAAGATTATTCAACTAATGATAGACATTATTTGCAAAGTAATTTTGATAAGTGTTTTCTACAATAATTTTCACTAGATAAATGTGACATTATATATTAGAAATAATGACATGATTTAAAGTTAGATGTGTGATTATTAATATTTTTGTATATTTTTTTAAAATATATTACACATCATCATATTAAGTAAATATATTCAAATATGACACTAAATATAATATAAGAAGAAAAATATAATAATATCTACAAGTTTAAAAATATTTTTTATTTATATTTCTTATAAGTATACAGTTTATTACTAAATTATGTTTCAATTTTTTTTTAAAATATAAAATTCTAAATGAAATATTAGTAATTTATTTTACACATTTCAAATCTTTAAAAAACTGTTTAGTTGTATATTTTTGATACTTATATAATTTTACATATTTTATTAATTTTATACAAGTTAAATTAATACATTTTATCCAAAAAATAGATTAAAATGGATCTAAAATTTTAATTTTAAATATACACATATTTGTTTTAAAAAATAATTTAAAATAGTCAAAAGTTTTATTTTATCTTATTTTTGTGTTCAGTTTAATAACAATTTGTATTACTATTCCGAAGAAAGTAATTAAATCTAAAATAATATTCTTCATGTTTCATATTAAATGTCGTTTGAGAGTTTTATACACAGATTAAAAAAATCATTGAATTTGCATGTTTTTCATATAAAATTTATTACCAATACTGCTACTCATATTTCAACCAATAAAAAATAAATTATTGACAAAAAAAATGAAAAATAAACTGAAGAATAAAACTAATAAATTTTGCATCCAAATGCTAAACACTTGATTTACAAAGAATTGTTTTTTTCTACAACGACACTTAATATGAAACAGAAGAATTATAATTTGATTATAGATATAATTTAAATTTAGGAAAGAAAACTTTGCGATATACATAGCTCCTCTCTCTCTCTTTCTCTCTCTCAATTGGAACAAAAAAAAAATCAGGTTTGTTTTTTTTCTCTTCTCTAGAGTGTGAGTTTGTTGATTTTGTCGGAAAATGTACTGATGAATTTTGATTTCCTGGATCAGGGGCTTCTCTGCATGTGAGGGATTGCGACCATGCCCATGGGGAATCTTGATTTCTCTGACGAAGCCTCTCCGCCTTCACATATTCTCAGAAAATCCCCAAGGAAACATGCCCCAAACCCTTCTCCTCCTCCTCCAGAACCACCAGCAGCAGAACAATTGAAGAAAAAGAAGAAGAAGACAATGGCGAACAGCAGCCGAATCTGGAACGAGGAAGATGAGCTCATCGTGTTAAAAGGGTTAGTGGATTATCCAGCCAAGACAGGAAACGAACCCAACAGTAACTGGGCTGACTTTTACCGTTTCCTCGGAGATCCCATCACTGCGAAATTCTCAAAAGATCAGGTTTTGACTAAGATCCGCAAGCTGAAAGGTAAGTTCAATGTTAGCATGCAGAAAAGAAATACCAGCAAATCTGAAGCCTTTCTACTTTCCAAAACGATATGGGGCGGCCCAAATGAATCTGATCAGTCTGATAATCACATCAAGAATGGTGTAAGTGATATATGTATATATATATATTATCATCAATTAATGTCTAAGTTTTGGCTAATCTCTGTTTGCTTTGTGAAACATGCAAAAGGAGGAAATGGCTAATGATGAACCTTCCAATGAGGTAACGAGAGCTGAATTTGAAGGCAATGACGAGTCGTGGGCTGTGCGGGATGCGTTCGAGACCATGGTGTCTAAAGGTTTAAGTGATTATCAAAAGAAGTTGCAGCTTGAGAAGCTGATGAACCTTGGATCCGGTAAAAGAAAAGAGTTGAGCGATGAGTGGAAAGAGTTGTGTGCTGAGGAATTTAAACTCAATATCAAGAGGTTTAAGCTTTCTGCTATGCTTGCAGAGGCTGCTAAATGGTAACTTTGTTCCTTGTCGACTTCTTATGAGTATTTTGTGCAAAATAATCTGCTTGAGTGTGTGTGTGTGTGTGTGTGTGTGTAATAGAAGCAGTATGTTTTCGGTGGTGTCTAAAAGGGATCAAGTCTCTCGGGGTTTAATGTAGTCTTAATGTTAATGTAAAAAAAAGAAAAGAAAAATCGGTTTCTACAAACTTAATTCTTCCAAAAAAACCAGCATTCTTGATCACAAGAAAGTATAATCACAAGTCCAGGTGGAACTAAACTGTAAAATAGTCGTGTCGTACAAACACATTCGTTGAGGATGTTGTTCCATTGGCAGTTTTAAGACATGGAGCTTATTGATTTTGGTCTTAGTTTCTTGTTTTAAACAAGGATGTCCCTTTGGTCGAGCAAAAGCGGGTGAATGACAAAGAATGGATAAAGATAAGAGCGAAGAACTAGGTGGTATGGATGAATTTTTATGTTTTTCAGGACGCACTTGAGGCATCGACATCTTTTCAGAGTTTAGGGAAACCTCAACAGAAGATGTTGTTTCAGAATTTGAAATCTCTTGGAGCTCAGCGAAGGAAATAGCTAGCTGGTTAATGAGGAGATGGAATTGCATATGAAGAAACTGATTTTCTTCTCAAACCTTTCTTGTGCATGAGTTTCTGCTTGGTTCAAGAATTAAAAAAATGTCCTTTGATTCCTATTGATGTTTTTTTAACAGGATGTTCCGCAACCCGTAGACACTTCCGTAGCTGTACGCAATCCATAGGCTCGTAGTCACTTCTGTAGCTTTCCACAACCCTTAGACCCGTAGTCACCCTTAGTTCGGAACCAGCCGTCACTAATACCCATTACCCAAGGACTCAACACCAACACCGTGCCTAAATTTAAACTTGGGAATGCGTAAAGCATTCTGTGGCGAGAGAGGGTATTCGAAAAGATTTGTGGCTTCTTTTGTCTTAGGGTGTCACCGATTCCGTGAAAATCACTGTTCATTGAGTCTCTTTGATCTCTGTTTTATGTTTTAACGAATGCGTAGCTTTTTGTGTAACTAATTCTAACAGTAAAGCACTCAGGTGAGAAACCCCTCACAACTGGTGGGTTTGCTGTGAAGTTCCAACCGGTTGATGGTTGGTTAATATTTTTTAGTGTTTTTTTTTTACAATTTTCAAGGTTTAGAATCTTATATTAAAGGAGAAACATTCTCTTAATGTATTCACACTAATTTTGCTACGTATCGCTCTTACAATCAATTAAAAAATTCGTTTGAATTTAATTTCTATATATTATTTTCCCTATTTTTCTTATATATATCATAATTAATGATTATGAATAATAAATATTTGATAAAATTTTTTTTATCCTACACAAGTTTTGTTTAATTTTATATTATTAAAATAAATTAAAAGTCACATTAATCATATAATAAGAAATTAGATTTTTTTTATTTTAAATTTTTTAAAACGACTATTAATTACTAAAATGATCAAAGTATCACGCTGCAAATTTTGTGACCAATGGAAACATTTTTTTTAATTCATGGGACTTTAACAATGTTTAATGTTTAACTAAATGAGATATGTACATAGTATTTGTTTTGGTTTAAAAATGGTTGCATACCTAAAATCAATATGAACCATCACCATTTTCGCTTTAAATGTTGTTACAATAAAAATATAGGGTTTGACAAAAAATTCGAATCCAAATAACAGAACCAAATCCAATCCAAAAAAGTTTTAAGACCTTTAACCAAAGTATATAGCTCTTTAATAATTTTAAAACATTATCTAAATCTCATGCCAAAAAAGAATGAAATGAGACTAAACTCAAAAATCAATACTTATATCGACTAATAACCATAAAAAGAATGACACAAAAAATATTGAAGATAGATATGATTGACACGTGAACGTAAACTTTTCATAACCATAACTAATTTTAAATGGCTAAATCGTGATATAAAATCGAGCTGACATAGTTTCATTGTAACCAAATAGTTAGCCTGAGATTCTTCGGCATAAACGTTAGGTTCTTATGCAGTAAGTGATTTTTTTACCTAAAATATTTTTCAAATGGGATCAACTTATTAGTAAACAAATTATGTAATTAACAAAACAGTTTTAAAAAAAATTATTTAAAAGCCTAAAATATTAATTCGATCAAGAATATAAATTTTATTTTTCTGTAAGATATTTCTTAAATAAGTTTCACATAAATTTACATTGCGCAAGCAGCAGGTCTTATCCTATTATGAAGTTAAAATATTAAAGTTCTATATTAATGATGAGTCTAACTCACACCCAAAAGCTAGCTCATGAGTGGAAGATTGCCATTCACATATATACTGCCCAAGGACACCTGATATCACTGATGTGAGATATCGAATAGCCTCTCTCGAGATGTGGGTGGGAAACAGTCCAATGGAAACAGGCCAAGCCCAACATCTCGGACATACCAAAATGGATCATTTTTATAAGCAACAAAGATAACAACTATTTATATGAGAAATCATTTGCTGAGCTTTCACCATGGACTTTGATACCATATTAGTAATAGGCCTAACTCACACCCAAAAACTAACTCATGAGTGAAAGATTGCCCATACACATTTATTGCCCAAAGATACTTGATATCACCGATGTGGGATATCTAATATTCTACAAACTAATTGCCTAATAAGAACATTGTTCAGCTTTATTCTTCATATTCGATGAAGCTATTGTGTGCCCCAGTCCACATATCAGTACATGAAACCAGCTCAGCATGGAGTTCAGAACGTTCTGAAGATTTCAACCGAGGTTCATGATTTTCATCGTATTGGACAGACTGATCGGACACTGTACTGGACTGTCCCGCATGCATTCAGAAGGGAGCTTTGGCTAGAACCATGGCCAAATGACCGATTTGACCGTACTGGATTTTGTCTTTCGCGACCTGTTTTCCATTCTAAGACTTTTGACCGAGGCAGAATCCAAAACGAATGCACCAATTTTTCTCCTGTTCATTGCTATCCATTTCTGGATTGTACCGCACGTACTGCCTGACTGTCCAGATTGGAGCTTTAGCAATATCCACGACCAGACGATTAAATTCCCTGTATCGAAGCTCGGCTTTCCCGACATGTTTTGCATTTTAAGAAGAATGGTCGTGACAGATTTGAATTTGACCGAGTGGATTACAAGATAGACTTTGCCACTTCATTTATGACTGTCCTGCTCGCGTACTGGCCTTTCCGCAGGACATACTGAAGATTCAGTGAATCTAGACAGTGGAATTTGAAGGGTTCGGCTCACTTGCAGCGAAAGTTGGTGTTCGTGCTTGACCAGATCAGGTCTTTGTTTCATTTTCAATATCTTGTTTTTACACACTTTATTTCTCTTTGACTATTAAACACTATAGGTATGTAACCACAACCAACGAAATAATCAGATTGTTTTCTCCTTTTTATGAGTTTTCACTCTTTGTTCTTTGTTATAACTTTTCTTAGTTTTTTGGTGAGGTTATGTCCAAGTTTCGATCCTTCCTTTGTTGGACCAGTGCGTCACATCCGGCGACGAATAAAGTCTGATAGTATCATAGGGCCATTCCGCATCCCTTTGTGTCACCATTCATCCCATCAGTTCTCCTTCCCCATGGATCGAGTCCATATCCCCCTTACCGGTCGAGTGTCGCTTCCTAGGCTTCTTCATCTATGTTCTTGAATAAGAACCTTACCGGCCTCGAGTCAGTTACGGGAGCCCTTATGACGGGTTTTGGGATCAAAACCTTATGTAACTTGTTTTCTTCTTATTCGTGTTGTTTTCAATGACAATGATCCTTCATACGTGTTTTCCGTCTACATAAATTATTAATTTATCGAGTATTAATTTATAGAAATTCTACTGTATTTGTTTAACTATATTTCAATGATAGATAAACTAAAATGTGATGTTATCATCAATTTTATTTCGAATTAAAAACTAAAAAATTTTCTAATTATTCAGAGTTACTTTTATGCAAAACAAAATAAAAAATAAATTTGTGTAACAACACAATTAAGTTGAACTAGAAAAGGTTTTCGTTACTAATCAGTAATCATGGATAAAGGTAATAATACTTTAAGTTTATTAAACACTGAAGCACGGGTTGAAACATACTACAAAGCGATCCTCCAAAGCAAATTATTACACGGGTTAAACATTTACAGCTTGAGGCGTTGAGAGAAAGCCTGAGTTCAAAGGCAGCTTTAAAGCAACTTATATTAGACTCCCAAAAATGCGATCCACCATAACCAAAATTTCTATGTAAATTCCGAAGCGATTTTTAAACAGAAGAAAAGCAAAGTAACTTTTTCTCTCAGAACCGGGGAAGGGTCATGTCAGTGAAAGTATTATCAAGCAGAGGGGTATAGGGTTATGATTTGTACACTTTGCATGATCTGGACAATATAATGGTGTTCTTGCGAGGAGAACAAGTAATGATGAGTTCATTTCCGCTCAATGACATCCGCTGGCAAGTTTAAATCCAGTAAAGTGGTTTGACTATTACTGTAAATTCCTTCTTTTCTGGGACGTTTCCTCGAAGAGCAACTTGTGTGTTCTGAGTTCCATCCTATATTTTAAGGAGTTTGATACACTTGGTTATGTTACTCAACCTTGCCCTGTATGTGTCCAACAAGGGCCCAAAAATGATCTCAAGTTTCAAAAAATTGTACCTGAATTCGAAGTTTGGCATTTCTCACCAGCAGCTTCACGGGAACTAATAAAGTCCGATGCTCGTTCTATCCCATTTGATTTGTATGGAGCAATGTTGTGGATGCCAAGTTGCAGCGAACCCAGCAAGTCATTCTCAATGCATTCATACCTGCGAAACCACGAATGTGAGTTTCCATACACATTCTTATCAATCTTTCTTTTTAAAGATAATTAACAACTAAGGCTAACATTTTTTTGCAGAGGGTATCCACTGCAACTGACAAATTGATGACTTGAATCCTTATCTGCACGAGTTTATGATCAGCAAATTGATCAAAGGGCTCTTCCAAGAACTTGGAAAGTTTCTCAACATTGGCTTCAAGCTGCTGCTGCTGATCTTCAAACAGGTTTTGTTTTATTACTCTCTCTTCAGCACTCATCTCGTCTTTGAACAGCTCTTCTCCAAACATGTAAAACGCGAAAGGGTATGAGTACGAGAGGACTCGCCTTGATCTAAATAACCGGTGGAGCCCATTGGTAACCCAGCTGAAGTCTTTGAGCTGTAACTGCCTCTTCTCTAGAACTGACACCTTTTCGAGGATAGTATCACTAAGCCTATCCTCTAGCTTGGAGGAATCTATATGTGCCTTGTAACGGTTATGGTAATGCATATACCGGTAAAGATCCCTTTTCGCTCTCTCCAGCTGTTTCTCTTTGTCCTCTTGGTACCGACCACAACTATGACCCGAGATACTAGACCAAGTGTGATCCTTTCCCGTAGCTCCACCACACAACCAACTGCATAAAGTAACAACAAGACAAAAGATTAATCACCAGCTGACATATGTTTCATACTTAACAGAGTAAGAAAATGGAGAAACAAGGGTACAATTCTTACCAAAAAGATTGTCCACAGAGACAAGTCACGAGGTTGCATCCACCATTCTTTTCAACGGGTTTGAAACATTTGGGACAGGGCTTGGTGTGAACAGTTATCCAATTAACCGTCTCAGACTCATCATGGCATTTTTTCCTCCACAGCTCCCACATGGCACAAGAACAAGGGGAGTGGGCTTGATACGAACAGCTGAAACAGAACTGAAACCCACAAGAGCATTCAACTTCACAGAGCTCGTCATCCTCAACACGTATTGCATTCCCACAATGCGGAGTGCTCGGACACCACTTCACCATCCTGTTGTCTTCGATGTATGACTCGATGAGAAAACGATCAAACTTGTCTGCTAAATCTGGTTGGGTTTTACTGACTAGACTCCTGACAACATCTTCATCGCAAATAGCGTTGCATTTATAAGCCATGCACCTAATCCTTTTGCTCTGACCTTCATTTATCATTACAGTAAAATGCCTAGCCCAACCTAAAGCAAGCAAAACCACAGAACATATAAAAACGCATCTATCGAACTTAATCCGTGTGCATAAATCTAAAACGACAATTAAAATAAAACGGATGGATGGAGTACGCAACTTCCACTCTGAGATATGATGAAAATAAACAAAAGAATGTGACAACTCACAGTTATTGCAAAAGCAATGGCCACAGTCCATTCTTGTCATGTGAAGACCTGCTACATCCTCTACACAGATATCACAACTCATCATCGAAGAAGAAGGAGAAAAGGTGGGATCGTCTTCAACAAGTGTAAGACCGGCACCAGAAAACAAGCAATCTTTCCCTTTCTCAACAAGAACAGCAAACAGTTTCTCAACGTCCCATCGGTGATGGATAAGAAGAGTCCGAGCATGGTGCTCCTTAAGCGATAACAACTCCATCACTCTCCTCAGGTCCTCCCTCTGCATTGACATTTATAAAAAAAAAAAAAACAGTTTGATCAATACTGAAACCAACCACTTTCATATGATCATCTAAAAGTCATTTCTCTTTTCACCTGTGCAGCCAAAAGCGATTCCTTTGTAATGACCTACACAAATTGCTGATAAACGTTTAGGAAACAAAAGATTCGACAGTTACAATGATTTTCTTTAGAGCATTTCAGAAACGAAATTTCAGCATAAGAATAGCTTGGAATCACCAGTGACTGAGATTTGAACTAAAGTTACCTTGGGGGTATTTAGTGTGGAGGAAAGAGGTTGGAGATTGGATTGATCATGATCAAGGCCGTCGAGAGACTCTTGATCGGAGGTGTAATAGTAATCCTCCTCCTCGCCGCTCTCCACATAATCATCATCCATCGATCAGCGATTTTGTAGGAAGAAAATTGCAGATAATTAACTCTCTGCTGAAAGGAATAGTGCGATGACGGGAGAGTAGGCGAGTTTAGGGTTCGAATTTCGCTGGCGAGGGGGCTGAACCACCGGAATCGCGTCTTAAAAGGCTCAACTGGAATCGCCACAAAGATTCCGACATTACAATAAGCCAAACAATGTACACCCTGAGCTGACGAAACGACACCGTTGCCTGTTTTTCAAATAACTAATGAAAGTTGTTTTGAAAACAAAAACAATTACAAGTAAATACATTTGTTTTTTCATCAAAATGTTGTCACTTGGAGCATCTCCAACTCTTCCCTATATTTAGAGTAAAATCAACTCCAACCTACCCTTATTTTTTCCTCTAAAATAAATATTGCTATTTTTTCCTCTATATTTAAAGGAAAAATAGCATTCCTCTATAATAGAGGCAAACCTTTTTATTTACAAAGTAGTCCTCTAATTTTCTATGATTATAACTAAAATACATGTGTATGAAGAAATACAATTTTTACATATAAAAGCACATCTGTTTGTTTACATACTAATTAATAATTTTTATAACTATTGTTATAATTAAAATAAAAAATATTATTATCTATTTAAAAATCAATTATAATTAAAATAAAATAAAAATTATTATTATTTTATTGAAAAGTCAAGACTATTTATTTAAATATTAATCAATACAAAATACTAAAACAACTTAATATTCTGGTAAATTACTACCGGATTCACCAGGATTGTTAAAATATTGTTTAAACGATGACGATGGAGGAAGAATTTGTTGATTTTGTTGCTGGTGACTGCGCTTTTGTAAAATCCCTGCTTTCTCTGCTTGGAAATGTTCACGAACATTTGGATCTTCTATAGAATTTCAGTCACAAAATAAAATTTTATTTTCTTCTTTCATCTCTTTCAAAGCATAATTTTGTCTTTGAATCTCCAAGTGTTCCTGTCTTTGTTCACTTGACTTCTTTAGTTGCTCCCTGAATTGGTTATTTCCTCATTCTAATGTATTGATAACCAAATTGGCTTGATCAACAATTTCTCGCTTCATTTTGGATTTCTTTACTCTAAGTGGTCGTGAAGAGGGAGATCCACTAATATTCTCACTCTCATCATTTAAGTTTAGTGAAGAAGAAGATAACCTTGGTGATGCTTGAATTGGAGAATCAAGATTGAGATTATCTGATTCTAAAGATGTGTACTCAACACCACATGGATTAGAGAATCGTTTGGCATGGGCAACACCATCTTGAAATTTTTCAAAATTTTTAGTAATGTCCCACACATGCTCAAATTTCCAACCTCCTTTAAACATTGGATCTTCTCTTAGCATTAATTTGGCTTGATTAAGCTGCATATCATTTTAAGAAAACATTCAAATATTCATGAAAAAATTATCCAAAAATATATGTAAATATAATGACATAATGACTACATGTATAATTTTACATAATATGATTATTGAGGATGAGCGTGATCTCGATGCACCGATTGGAATTGGAAGAGAAGCTCCACCTCCAGAAGTAGAAATATCAGATACTGAAGATATCCGGTTCCAAGAGTTTTTACGTCGATTCAAAAAAAATCAAAGATAAAGAAGCTCATTTCTCACTTCGGAATAATTGATCATTTATGGGAAAAATTTAGTAATAATGATTGTTAGATAATGATACTTTGTTTTATTGTATTTGTTTAATGTCCCTTTGTATTAAAATGTTTAATTAAAATAATAATGCAATTATATGAAAAAATCAAAAATTATAAGGATGGGTTAATTTCAACATTTACAAGTTAGAGGTGTAAAATGTAAAATAAAAAAAAGAATCTTTCAAGAATATTATTTTTTAGAGAAAAAAATAGAGGAATACATTAGAGAGAAACTCACCTCTATTATAGAGTTCCTCTATTATAGAGGAAAAAATAGAGAAATACATTGGAGATGGTCTTAGTATGGAAATCCAGACCGGAATAAAACAACTAACAAAACAAGATTCCTTTGAAAAGCTTGAACAATCTTGGCTAATGCATCTACTATCTTGTTATGTGCCCTTGGTACATGGAAGATCTTAAAGTCTTGAAAACGGCTTAATTTTTTTTATTATTTGTTTTTATTTTTTTGATAATCAAGGTAATTTAGACACATCTGAAGAGAACTCAACTAACGCCTACGTATACCTCCGCATAAGACATTCAAGAAAATTTCTTTGGATATCTACTACATATGATAATTCCGTAGAAAAATACACGGGCTAATTTTTTATTTACTAATAGTATTTTGGATCTCCGTTTAATACAAAAACTAATTTTCGTTGCTTATTAAACACATAAACTTGAAATTCACTGATTTTACACATTATTTTAGATGGCGTTAACTATATTTAACTGAGTGACAAAATTGTTACTGTTTAATTATCACATGTTTAAACTGTGAAAAACAAATTCCATAAAAATACATGAACAAATTTTCATCTACTAATAAAATACACGAACTATTTTGGATCCTCGTTTAATATAAAAACTAATTTTTTTCCATTGAATACACAAACTTTTGCAATTTGCAGATTTTACACATCAATTTAGACGATGCCAACTATATTGAACATAAGTAAAGACGATGTTAGTGTTTAATTAAACATTTGGTTAAAATGTGAAAGAAAAATTCCTTAAAAATCCTTCTATTATAATATCACCTTTCTTCTCTATTTCATATACACTTCCATAGTGTAAATTTTTCTTTTGTTGAAATTTAAAATTTATAGACATAATTGAAATAATATTATGTAGAACCTATTTCATAACACTAAACTTATTTATCATAGTGTAAATTAACCTTGAATCATTATCACTACTATCAAAGCGAAGAATATGAATCAGAAATGCATAACACAAAACTAATTCCAAAATTAGAAACTTGTTTAAAATTATGTAATTCGCTTTGTCCTTTTCACGACATGGAAATATACTCTACTTTGAACCGATAAAAAAAATCAAAGGGAAGACTAAAAAAAGGAACGGAGTTTGGAGAATAAAAGAGGTTGGAACATGTTAGGTGTAAAACACGAATTAAAACTAACTCCAATTAGTTTCAATTGGTTGAGGGTGAATGTGCTATTCACAGTTTAGCCACATGTATAATTAAAACTAACGTCATATTTTGTTAAACATAGTCAACATCGTCAAGATCGATGTGTAAAATCTACAAATTTTAAAAGTTTGTGAATTTAATTAAAAAAAATTATTTTTGTGTATTAAACAGGGATCCAAAAAAATAGTTTGAGTTTGTTAGCAAATAAAAATTAGATCGTGTACATTTTAGGAATTTTCTTTTCACAATTTAAATATGTGTTTAATTAAACAGTAACGCCGTCGTCACTTTCATTAAATATAGTTAAGCCGTCTAAAACGAAGTGTAAATTCTACGAATTTCAAAATTTGTTGTATATAATAAGCAACGAAAATTAGTTCATGTATTAAACATGGATCCAAAATATTTCGTGTATTTTCTTAGAAAATGAATATTAGTCCGTATATTTTTTAAGAAATTGTCCCTAAGCCAAAGTACACATTGATGCACAGTTACATTATTATGAGAACCGAAATTCACGTTGTCGATTTTCGTTTAAATTATGAAAGTTATGAAAACCCTAATTTCTCAGAGGTACCAGTTTCTGCTAAGCCAAAATGTAAAGCAATAAGATAATATAAACAGACTAAAGTTTATGAATCGAAATAAACGAAACAGAGAGCAAACAAATTCTTATTCTGAATTTGCGTTTAAGAGTTTACAGAAGATAAGAGCCTTAGAAGAGAGAGCTGTCGTCGAGATCCCTAGTTTTAGCAACCTAAGAATGCGTAAACCTAACTGAGTTGCAGCTCGATAACAAAAACAAAAATACATGCCTCTTACTATAAATTCTAAGTTTGCTGGATGTGTAAAAAAGTCTTTCTTCGTCTCTTGCCTCTGCTCCTCTTATATACTCCCTCCTGGGCGGTTTAACCTTTCTTCTTTTGCTCCCGGGTCCAGCTTATTGCTTCGCTGCAATTTTTCTTCGATTTTTGAAATTATCTCTTGAAACTTTACATTTATCTTCTAGACTTGACATTTATCTTTCCCTGTTAATAAATAACCCATCATGGAAACTTTGGGCTCAATTTCGTATAATAATTGAAAATGGGCCTTTTAGCCGCATTTTGACATTCTTCAGTCGTTTTGCGACTTTAAACGTTTTTACGATTTTCTTGAAAAATCATCCTTTGTGTGACATTGTTTTTAAAATATTTTAAATTACTCATACCTTTACGTTGTCTTAATGATAAGTCAATTGTTGCCGTTTCGTACGAATAATTCAAAATTTATAAGGAAAACAAACCTTCGCGATTTTATCGTAAAATTTGAACGATAAACTCAATCAAGACGAAACAAAAGACAGTTTGATCGAGATTCGAAAATAGAGGTTTCCAACACATGATACTGATCCAACTCACCTTTGGTCTAGGTTAATGTGTGTGTCGAACTCCCCAATTGGCGAGTTGGATTGATCGATCTGGTTTCCCCTCGGATGTGTTGCATTTGGTCTGTCTGTTCTTCCCGATAGGGTGTTTGAAGATATAGGATTGGTTTCTATGACTCTCGAGAATTGTTCGCCTTCATGAGTGTGAACAATCTTCCTCGAAATCAATAATATATTTCTTTTCGAGCTTAGGTGAGGTTTTAATCTTTATTTTTTGCTTAATTGTTTTCTTTTTTTAGGAAAAACTATTTCTCGGTGAATTTTATGTATTGATTTCGTTGTAACTGAGATTGACCCAAACAGTTATATTCTGACGAGACGACATCATTGCATTTTTTTATACAAATAACGAATGAAAGTTGTTTAGAAAACATAGACAATTACACATAGAACACTCAAAATGGCAATCCACACCGGAATTAAACAAATAATACAACAAGTTTCCTATGAAAAGCTCAAATGGTCTTGGCTAATGCATTTACTGTCTTGTTATGTGACATTGGTACATGGAAGATTTTGAAGTCTTGAAAACGTCCTTCGATACATGCTACCTCTGATAATTCCGCTGAAAATTACACAGACTAATTTCTATTTGCTAATAAAATATACAAACTATTTTGGACCTCTATTTAACACACAAACAAATTTTTGTTGCCTATTAAATTCATAAACTTTTGAAATTCACAGATTTTACACATAATTTTTGACGGCGTTAACGGAGCGACGACTGCGTTAGTTTTTAACTAACACATGTTTAAACTGCGAAAAGAAAATTCCTTAAAATGCACAAACTAATTTTCATTTACTAATAAAATATACCAACTATTTTGGATCCCCTTTAATACACAAACTAATTTTTTTTCCATTAAATAAACAAACTTTTGAAATTTTTCGATTTTACACAGCAATTTAGACAATTTCAACTATTTTGAACCGAAGTAAATATGATGTTAGTGTTTAATTAAACATGTAGTTAAACTGTGAAGGAAAAATTCCTTAAAAATCCTTTTATTATATTGGTAGCTTTTTTCTCCATTACTTATACTCTTGCATTGTGTAAATTTGTTTTGAAGAAATTTCAAATTTATTGATCATAATTGAAATAATATATGTAGAACCAAATACATAACACTAATTAAACTTATTTATCACAGTGTAAACTAACCTTTAATTATTATCACTTCTATCAAAGTGAAGAATAAGAATTAGAATGCATACCACTAAACTAATTCCAAAATCAGAACTAGTTTAAAATTATGTAATTTTCTTTGTCATTTTCATGACATGGAAATCTACTCCACTTCGAAACGATAAAAAATCAAAGCAAAGAAGAAAAAAAGGAGCTGAGTTTGGAAAATAAAAGAGGTTGGAACAGATTAGGGTGCCAAACTAGAATTAAAACTAACTCCAATCTGTTTCAATTGGCTGAGGGTGGGTGTTGTTTTCATAGCTTATCCACATCTTTAATTAAATCTACCATAATTTTTTGTTGAACAAATTTCAAAAGTTTTTGTATTTAATGGAAAACATAATTTAGTTCATGTATTAAACGGGGATCCAAAATAGCTTGTGTATTTTATTAGCAAATCTAAATTACTTCATATTTTTATAAGGAATTTTCTTTTCACAATTTATACATGTGTTTAATTAAGCACTAACTCTTTCACCACTTCCATTAAATATAGTTAACGCCGTCTAAAACAATGTGTAAAATCTATGAATTTTAAAGGTTTTGTATAATTAATAAGCACTGAAAATTAGTTCGTATATTAAACATGGATTTGGAATAGTTCGTGTATGTTATTACCAAAAAAAAAATAGTAAATTAGTTCGTATATTAAACATGGATTTGGAATAGTTCGTGTATGTTATTACCAAAAAAAAAATTAGTCCATGTATTTTTAATGAATTTCCCTATGCCAAAGTACACACTGATGCCCATTTATGTATTTTATGACGAAACAACATCGGTGCGTTTCTTACAAATAACTAATGAACATTGTTTAAAAAACAGAGAAAATTACACATAGAAACACTCTTTTCTTGACATAAAAATGTTGTTATATCACTCAAACCAGGAGTCTAGACCGGAATAAAACAACTAAGAAAACAAGATTCCTATGAGATGGGTGTGCCTGATTGGGGACAGGATCGAATGTGCGAGCCCTTTTGAAAGAATGTTGTCGAGTCGTTTTCTTAAGAAATCATTTTGGTGTTTTAGTCGAGTTTTCTGATTGTATTCGATTAATTGCTTGTTTGCTTGATTGATTGATTGCTTGTTGTGTATTATTTTGGGTTTTTTTTTGGGGGGGGGGGGGGTTTTTTCNTAACTCACTGAGCGATTAGCGCTCGTCCTTCGTTGTAAACTCTTTTTTTGTAGGTAACCCGTAGTGAAGCCCAAGGAACACAGCAAGCCGGTGTAGTTTTTGTTGTCCTTTGCATTTTAAGACTTTTGTTTAAACGTTTGTATTTTGATATTTGGCCAGGCCTCAAACTCTTTTTTATTTGTAATCCAAGTTTCTATATTAATAAAATTATTGTTTATATTCGACATGGGTTCTGTCTGATATTATTAACCTTGTCCGGGTTAACACAACTCGTGATCGTGGTACGGGTTGCAAAGCCTTAGGCCATGATCTCGAGGAACTAGTGATCCGAGACGGGATGGCTAAAGGTCTGAACTTGTTTAGTATCTTGGCCAATCTGTTTCAGTGAACTAAATTGTGGCATTCTCGGATCAGTCTAGGTTGAAAGATTCGTCGTACATGTTTTTGTTTGATTGTTGTGCGGCCGATCGACGAATCTCGGTTAGTCGTCCATGTTCTTGTTTGATTGTTGGGCGGCCGATCGGATGTACTTTGACCTAGAACGGTTCGGGGGTGTTACAACGCATCCTTGGCATACTCATTCTGCTTCCTAAAGAAAGAAAAAAAAGTATGCAATCGTTCGAAAACGGTTAACCCGTTTTCTTTCGTAAAAAAAAGGGGGGGGGTGTGGGTACGTATACTATACTCGTATACTCCCATCTTCAAAATTTTTTGCTTAATCATCAAGAAAACACTTTTGACAAAGCAAACTCTCGCAGCAATAAGCAGAAGAACATTTAGGCAATAAAATGTCCCCGTCAAAATACCTTTCAAAAGGCAAACAACATTCTAAGAATTGTTTAAAACGCTAGCGGCATAATGGCGTAGCCAAGCCGTTACAAACATAGTCTTGAAAACTCTATGCCGTCTCTTGTTGCAAACTCGCGACAAGAAACGTGTACAACGTCAGACTAATAGCACGACGGTGAGCTACAAAATTAACGAAATAACCTTCGGTAAAACTGCATGAGTAACTCGAAGCAACTTTCGCCAAAAGACGAAATCAAAGCGGAAATATTTCCCGTGTAACCAACGGAAACAGTGCTACTTAGACTATCTGCAATTTTCTATCTCCATGAAACCAGTCATCCATTACTTTCATATAACAAGAACATGTTACACAAAAGAGCATAAGGAAAACAATGATCGGTTTCATGCAAAACGACATCGCAATACGGAAAAGCGAGTGAGGAAAACATACCCCATGTTCGCAACTATCGCGAGTAATTTATGAGAAACACTCTCCAGCTACTTTCACGAAAACCCCCTCTCACATTACTTTTACGAAAAAATTCTCTGTATGGTCGAGTCAATTCATACAAAGCAACTTTCGTAAAATAAACATAATGGTTTAACGGGTAACTGTCATAGACAGTTTTTGTTCCACAAGGTTTATGAGTCCTACTTTCACTCCCCGCAGTTACGTCAGAGTGGGAAATAACCCAAAACTTAATCCGAACGTGTTCCTCGTCGATTCCTCAAACTTTGTTTCCTCGGATAAAATGAAACAATTTTCATGCGACCAAAGGAAACTTTATACGAAGCATCTATCTCGACGAACGCTATTCGGCCCTCAGCCAACTACGCCTTTCCATAAAGCCTGGACCTGAATTCGGCATCACCATTAAGGACAATCACAAACCAATATGACCTTAATGCGAAAGGGTCATGGTCTGATCGTTTACCAACTCCTTGGTTATACGGCTGAACACAGCCTTCACGCCAAGACAAAACAGCTGAACGACCGCTGCTCCAATCACTTAATGGCCAAACGATAATCCACGATTTGTCATAAAACGCCAAATGACCATTATGCGAGCAACTCTGTCGCATAGCCCAAAAGCGGAAATAATGCGCTAAATTCCTCATAATAAAATCAGTCCTAACAACCATACGGCTAATGGAAAATTTGAACTTATCATCGACCGATTAAGTTCTATACACCCCGTAAACAATGCATGAAAAGAAACACTCATGACAAAGCTCCAAGAGTTATACGAGTCATCCTTAAAATCCCGGAAGGCCAAAACTTCGCGAAGCACAGCGAAGGTAGACACTTCTACCTGGGTCAAATATATGTGACCCTTGGTCTTAATTCCTCGTTCAAAAATTTATAACTTGCATGATTTTTGAAGAAACCGAATTTTCGAATCTCTTTACAAACACAGAAACCAAATTTTCAAAACTCTTCACAAACAAATTCGCCAATCGCTAAACGGCCTCAACAATGGATCCAGTATCCACCAAATAAATCATAAACTATCGCCCGAAAACATTATGCGGTCTCAAAAAGCCTATAATCCGCTATGGCATAAGAAAAATCTGTTCACCGTACTGCGAGACGTTGCTTCGTGCTCGAACAATCATTTTTCGATAAAAACTTCGTACGCCTTCTAAACGGCATCATATCGTTGTCGCTTATCACAACTAACGAACTCTAACGTCCTAAACAGACAATCCACCTAAGGGTAGGCTCTATTACATCCGACAAGGATATCATAGCCCGCTATACAAGAAATCCAAAATTTTGGTTAGCACTTCGTAAAGGAAGTAGCTCGATTCGTACCCAGACAAATCACATAAGCCGATAACACTTCATGGATTTTAAAACGGTACGAATCAGGTTAAAATTGCAAACAGGCAAAACAAAAGCCGATTTGTCATCGCAAAGCCTCAGTCCGAGAGTAAACTTAGGTCTTGCCCTAAACCCAGCCTTGCTGGTATCTTAATATCTCATAGGCATAGCGTCAACGACGCGAGATCCCAAAATTTGTCTCTTCACTTAAATCTACACGTTTTCACAAATTTCGCGTAAATCGTAAACCGCAGAAAAATCTCGCTTTGTACAAACAACGGATACGGTGATCATCTGAGAGGCAGGAATGAGACGACAACTCACGCCCAGCCCCTCTAACTTCGATAAACAGAAGTTCTAACACAAACATAATATTTTATAAAGACCGAGCTGCAGAGTTCAACAGATGCCCCGAAAAGGGCCGGGATTCGAAGCCACCAACGGCCAATCCCAAAAATGTACGTCATGGCCTCTTAATGGCCGAAACACAATCAAAATAAAAAAGCCCTAAAGGAATTGATTAACCTAGAAGCTCCCCGGAGCATCACCTTCATCCTCAAGACTTTGAATCTTCTGTTGAAGACGACAAATTTCTGAGGACATGCGTTCTTCTCTTTCTTCACATTGAGCAACAAGCTCACAGTCTTCCCGATGTCACGTTCGAGATCGCCAATCAAAGGTGATGTGGATTTCCTCAATGAAAAATTCTTAGCCAAAAATTTCGATTTTCAATTCATAATCTTCCGCCCGTAAGATCGTCTCTGCGTCTTACAGGCTGGGGGGTTAACTGTTGGGGTAAAAAAACGGTTATCTCGAAATCAACGGTTAAAAATATTTGTCATGCGCGGACTTTCCATAAAACAAGCGTAGAAAGTTAAACGAGCACGTCCGCACAAAAGTTCTAGGCGCCGGGCGGCTAGCCCCGTGTGCAAGTTCTGGGCACCGGGCGCCTAGCCCCGCGCGCCTGTTCTAGGCGCCGGGCGGCTAGCCCCATGCGCGAGTTCTAGGCGCCGGGCGGCTAGCCTCGTGCGTGAGTTCTAGGCACCGGACGGCTAGCCCCGCGCGCGAGTTCTAGGCGCCGGGCGGCTAGCCCAGTGCGCGAGTTCTAGGCGCCGGGCGGCTAACCCCGTGCACGAGTTCTAGGCGCCGGGCGGCTAGCCCCGTGCGTGAGTTCTAGGCGCCGGGCGGCTAGCCCCGCGCGTCCGCTCTAGGTGCCAGGCTGCTAGCCCCCGTGCGTGAGTTCTAGGCGCAGGGTGGCTAGCTACGCGTGCCTGTTTTAGGCGCCGGGCGGCTAGCTCCGCGCGCTTGTTTTAGGCGCCGGGCGGCTAGCCCCCGTGCGCGAGTTCTAGGCTCCCCCGGGTGGCTAGCCTCTTCCGCCTGCTCTAGGCGCCTGCGTCTCGACGAGGTCTTCGATTTGATATCTTGATCGTTTTCTGGGTCTTCACTGTTTGAGAGAACAGCCTCTTTGAACTTTCAAGGCAGATTCCTTGGCATTCGACCTGTCGAGACTTAGATCAATTCCCGTGACTTCCGTATATTTTCTATGATCGTGTAATCTCAGCTATACGAAGAACTGGAGATCTTTCGGAAACTCGATATCGTGACAAGAGCATTCTTTCGAGGAAATCATAAGAACGTCGAAAGTCCGAGGAACGGCCCCTTTACTATTTTCTAAAATAGATACGACGGTTTGCGTTTGTCGTCACATAACAAGATAAATGTTAAATTTCAAAAAATGATATATGTCAATCTTCCTGAAGATAAATGTCAGGTTTCCCAATAAACACGAAGATCAACAGAAATGCAAAAGCTCGATTCGCGGCCCAAGAGAAGAATAGACTGTCATATGAGGAGTATATAAAAAAGCTTGGGAAAAGAAGTAGAGGCAGAGCAAAGAAATCCAAGAGAGAAAGCAGATCCAAAAATTGAGAGACTTAGAGAGTTCCCGATAGCTTAGAGAACTTAGAACTTAGGTGGTCAGACTAGCAAGACAGGACCTAGAATGTTTGGCCGCCTCTCGTTCTATTTTCATCTTCTCCGCAGACTTTTGATTCTCTCGGAAGGATTTAACAATCCTTTCACTTAGAGTTCCGCACATAGAAACTCTAGGCATTATTCTCGACATGCCCATTTCTATGACCAACACTCGCACTAGACCAACTCCGCCAGGCAGTTCGATCTCTTATTCAAACCTTTCCAACTGAACTATGTCCGATTTGATCCTCGAAAGGGGTACGTAGGCAGCCTTTCTCAAGGTCCACTCCCAACTTTTAACAAAACTTTTTTCGTACGATTTTCGTCTTGTGCTATCGAGCCGCGACTCAATTAGGTTTAAGGTTTTAGGCGGCTAAAACCAGGAATATCGTTGCATGTTCTCGCAGCCAAAGCTTTACAATCTTTTGTAATCATCGCAACACTCTTATGCGAATTCAAAATAAAGATCTACTTTACGTAAAACTCGTTTTGTCATCTTTCTATATTTTCCGCATTTGTTCGGTCACTTGTCGTTGGCTATCGCAGAGAATCCAGACCTTCAGGGAAAGTTAGGTTTACTTAGCTTTCTTCCAATTTACTTATCAAAATCGACGGTGCGAATTTCGGTTCCTACATGGCTCTCCCGAGAACAGCTTGCGGAGGACTTCACAATCACCTGCACGCATGAATAGACAGCAACAGTAGCGGCCAAGCGCACCCGCTTCAACCAGACAGAGCATTTATTACGCCCGAAGTCGACCTGTACAATTTCCAAACCGAGTAAAACAGGCTGCATTCTCCGTACTCCCAGATCTGAACCCCAAACCTGCAACCAATTGTCACGCACACCATCACAAGAAGCTCACACAAACCCCGTGGTGCTGGGATGTGACCAAAGACCAAGCTACAAAAACACAGCAGTCAAAGACACGAGAACCACTGCATCGCTTGTAGATGCCAAGAACCGACGACTGAAATTGTTGCTGCTAGAAACCGCCTCTTGCATCAGAAAATACAGTAATAAAACCGGGGACACTTCACAATGAAGACATGTCGCCTTCGGAGATCAACAAGATAGAAAACCGCAAAGAGAAGGTCCGATGTGAAGACGCATTGCAAGCAGCCACTTAAGCGGCATAGACAACCACTCTTTAAACCGCTGACAAGACCGTCGTGAGTCGTAGGGGTGGGAATTTTGGTTATTTTATCGGTTTGGTTCGGGTTCCGTTTGGTTTGATTAATTCGGTTCAATAATTTATCCAACCAAAGTAAATCATAATTAGTTCGGTTTGGATCGGTTTCGGTTCGGTTTGAATACGGTTCGATTTAAATTTGGTTTGATTTTAAACACACAAACGCATGGTCATAAGATTATCATGTTGGCGACTATTAAAAACTAAATTTTGGTGACAAAATCCAATAGAAAATTAAAAAAATTATTAATAAAGTTAATAATGTTAACAATGACTTTAGTGTTATGATTTTGGTATATTGTATATTGCTAGTATGTTTAATTTAAATAATAACAAAAACACATTGGTTATGGATTCAGTTTAATAACGTTTTATTTGGTTTGGTTCGGATCGGTTTTGGTTCGGTTGGTTCGAGTTGGGAAAATCTTAAACTTAACTGTTTGATAATAGACTTTGGTTCAGTTTGGATCGGTTTCGGTTCGGTTTTTTTGCCCACCCCTTGCGAGTCGGACTGAGCTGGAGAGCACCACCCTCCTGCGTACTTAAGCACACAACTCACCACCGTGGTAAAGAGACCCACCGGTTCACACACCAACTAAGACAAAGAGAACCTGGTGATTGACGACACCGATGAGAACTGAGAAGCACCGATCCTAGCCGAAAGTTCCCCTAGACCAAATGCAGCGAACCGAAAGGACCAGAAGACCAACCGTTCCTCCTCCTGACGAACAGAAAATGCAAGACAAGATCTGGAATTGAAAAAGATCTCAATCCTAAAACCAAAACGCCGACTGCAACTACCTTCCGTCGCTCCACATCCTCACCAAGGCCCCAAAGAAAGCTGAGAAGCCGCCGGTCGCATCTCCTCTGCAGCGGAGAACTCACCGGAGCCAAACCCTAGCCCACAACCTTAAGCATATCGGAAGGAAGCATGACGGACGGAGCGGCAGTAAAACGAAAAAGCTAATCCCGAGAAGGGGGAGTCTCCGGTCGACACGCACGCGCACACGCACACGCCACCGGACGCCGGAGGAGACACAAAACACAATTTTATACTTTGGCCGAGAGAGAGAGAAAGTTAATCGAGAGAGAGAGCAATTGCCGGAGGAGATACAAAACGCGATAGATATCTATTTTTTTTAAGTAGACACTTTTTATTGTTAAAGAGAAACGGAGTTTACCACTTATCTCTCTGATGCTCAATAAAGTTAGCATTTCATCAAAAAAAAAAGTTTTAATCCATTTGGTTAAAAACTGCAATTTCATCAAATTTTCTAAGAGAATAAATGAAGCTTTTGCTAAGAACTTAAGAATTTATGCGTGAGTAGAGACGAACTTAAATGCATTGTGAGTGAAATATTTTTCTTGAGAAACATTTAAAGGTTTCAGATATGTGAGATGATGAGAGTAGTGGGAGAAATATTAGGGTCTTTTTAAATAAAAAATAAAAACTAGATTCTGATCCGCCTTTCGAAAGAGCAAGTATATTTTTTATTAAATATATCAACTTGCATAACTATATATAATTGTATCATACGCATTCATAAATTATTTTTAAACTTTATTCCTAAAGTTCGCAATATATTATATTTTCTTAGTAGTTACCTAAAATAATTAGTCAAAAATATTCGTACCAGAAAATATCCGGCTTGATATCAACCCGAAAATAAAAGTCTCATATTCTATTAGACATGACCTATATACTCGAACTGTTCTTAAAATGTTATTTCTAAAAATCAATATCAAATATAACCCGAACTGAAAACTGAAAAAAAACATTTTTAATATGTTTTGTTAAATATATGTGTATACATGGATTAATATGGTCTTCACTAACTTTAAGTTAAATCACATTTAATAAATATTTAAGAGTCGAATAACCTATTTAAAAACTGTTAAACAAAATGAGTTGATATAAATATTTATTTGTGAAACTTTAAAAAAAATTGGGTTAGACTAAATTTTTGTATTTAAAATATGTTCATATATGGAAAATTTAGTTTCAGATATTTTGATAAATACTGCACTGTTGGAAGGATTAGAGAATAAATAGCTAAGATATCTTAAAAATTCAGTTTTTTTCAGTATACAGTGTTTTCGGTAAATAGGTAACATTTTTTTTGTATTGTTTCTTACATTTTTGAGAAATTTAATTTATATGTTTGTGTATATTATTTTTTTAATTTATTAGTAATATGTTTGGTAATTATATTTAATATGTGGTGTTGTATAAATATACACTTGTGTCACAACCATTTCACGTATTAAAATTTTCATCTATTTCTAAACAGGAATTTTTTAAGAAAAAAGTTAACAAAGTATAGTTACAATTTTCTTTAGTAATCAAATAGTAATTAAATAGATAAATTTATATGTTTTTTTTAATTTTCCTAATTTGATTTCATATATATTGATTTACATAACTTTATTATTATACTTAATAACTAGATTTTGATCCGCGCTTTCAAAGTGCGGGTTTATGTTTGGTGAAAACTTTATATTATCAAATTTATATAATCCGTCTTGTATATGCATTTATATAACCATCTCATATATGTATTTTATATCCGAATTTATGTTCGGTTAAAACTATATTGTACATGTATTTTTAGGTTTTTAATTTTGAATTATATATTTTAAATATAAATCAATATAACAGTTTTATAGTTTTGATCGGTATTTTGAAACACGACTCAGATCTGCGGTTGAACGGGTTATCGGTTGGTAACATGATATTTTTAATATTGTGATTTTTTTTAATGATAGGACAAATTCGGTGATCATAAGTTAGAAATTTGTTTAAAATATACTTATATTTTTCAAAATCGTTTTAAATGATAATAATTGTTGTCAAAATTAATAATTTTAGAATTAGGAAATTGATGGTTAATGACAGTATCAAACATGAAAATAATCGGTGCAGTATCAAAGTTGGAAATAATCACAGATCGAAATTGAATTAGCAAACCTGTGATTAATGACAAACGGAAAAACAATTAAGAAGAAATCAGGGCAGAATGTCTATAGTATCTTTAATGAATACAAAAAAAAATACTCCTCAATATGGGTAAAAATAGTTAAAATCCAAAACATGCTTGTACTTTAATAGTATAGATTTGTCATCAACATGTTCTTGTTTGTTAAATAAATACTCACAATTTAAATTAGAAATGGCCCATATATATATCTTTAAAATGTGAGATTAAGTTGTGTTGATGATTCACGTAACTAATTTGCAAAGAAAACATTGTTTTTTCAAAACTTTATATAGTTCACGAAGCACTAAGTATTAGACATTATTAATAATAACTGTAAGAAGCGGACATTATTATAACTGCCGGCAAATTAGTTTTTAGAGAGATATGTTTATGGCGTGTTTTTTATTGGATGTAACTTATATCAACTGGTCATACTTCTAATTTAATAGTATTGACTAGAGATTGACCCGTCCTTAAGAGGGCGGGTATATGTTTTGTTTTTAATAACTTTTACCTCATATAATATGTTTGTGAATTTGTAATCGTATTTTTGTATGATATAAATTTAATATAATATATTATTTTGTAAGTATATTAAATAAATCAAGTTTCAAAAGCATGTATTTGTGTCATATACGTTTGAGAAATTATTTTTAATTGTTATTCATAAAGTGTGCAATGCATGATGTTTTTTTGTAGTTTCATATATGACAAAAATTTTAGTTTCATGAATAAATCCTAATTTCTTAGATTGGGATGTCAATTATGTTGTTGTAGTGTAAAAATTTAATAAATAGATTAGTAGGTTATTTGTCAAACCAGTTATATATCTGAAAACGAGGAGGAGTAATAAAACAATTGACACAAATGTTAAACAATTATTTTATACTAATAGATAAAACCATTGCATTGCCATTTGGCATGAATTAAAAAAAAAATAACAATAGTATTAATATTTCTAACCGTGGCTGAATATATTTGTTTGTGAAATGGGTTCCTAAAAATTTGGAACTAAAAGTAGAGGTTGCAAAAATTGGAAAGGTTAGTTATGGTTACAATTAACGTTGCCAAAAAGAAGTTATACAACTTGATTTATATTTAAATTAAAAAAAATTGGACATAACCTTGCATCAATTAGTCACACTGCTCTTTTAATAGAATAGATTATATTCTTAAAAGTTGATTAAGTAGTAAAGTATGGTTGCAATTTTTCTTAGTAATAAAATAGTAATTGAATAGATAAAATTATATTTATTTTAAATTTTCATGATTCAATTTCATATATAATGATAATAATTTTATTCTTACACGTAATATTTTTTTATGCAATTAAAAATGAGTTTTTAAATTTTGATCCAATGTAAATAATAAC
>OVBX01000342.1:0-45622 GCA_900406325.1 Erucastrum elatum
ATATATATAAACCCATTGTCTATGACTCACAAAATCAAAATTTGTATATATAAGAGTTAATATATATATTTAAGAGTTAATATATTTAAGTTTTTTTTTCAAGGCCAGAGTCATGAACACAACTTACTTGGGGTAGGGATGTAAGTGATCGGAGGACGAACATAGATCAACTTGAAATCAGAGAAGCCTTCAGGGATGAACTTCTCAAGAGCCCAAAAGGCGACGTATTTGCTTTTCTTCTTTCCATTAATGGCTACAGCTACAGCAGGAGGTGGTGGAGGAGGTAAAGATAGGTGAGCGCTTAACGCTCTTGCTCCTTTTCTCTCACTCATTGCTTTACCTGAAACTCTTTTTAAAAGCACAGTTTAAGATGTACAGCGGTTTAAAACTCTTTCAAGAACAGGAACCATAACTTGCAGAGCACGTAATAAAGCAGAACTTACCCAATAATGTTCTGTTCCAGCAGATAACAATGAGGAAGAAGATTTTAGGTTTGGTGTTTTAGTGACATTTTCTTTAAAACGAAAGCATTGACACAAGCAAGCACGTTGTTGCCGCCACAAACCGCATGTATATAAGCAATAGTCACTACTAATTAATTTTCTTTTTTTTTCTTTTTTTTTGACTAAAGGCTTGCAATTATTTAATTTTCTTCATGGTTATATTCGTCGTAAAAGGATCTACGTTGGTATATCCCTTAGGTTGCAGTTTTTTAAAACAAAGTCAAACAAACCCTATATAATATCCAGTTTTAGAAAAAAAAAAATTCTTATCCATCAGCAAAGGCATGAGAAACAACAACCACCAAAACATTAAATTACATCGAAATTTTGATATATGTCAAACAAACCCTATATAATTTTTTTAACATTAAGTTGAGAACACAATCCATTATTTCTCAACGATGATTCATCCTCTCTGAGCATGATTCACGGATACAAACAAGCACATATCCTTAAGTAATTCGACGCTTAAAGACATCAAGAGTTTTTTTAACTTTTAAAATTTTGTACAAGTTTGAGGGACAATAACGCCTGAAACTCAGTTTTATCTCAAGTTCAGCTCTACACGAACATGTATTATTAGATATTGAGGTGATCTTTGAAGGTATCATTATTAGGATGTAGTTGCCGACATGATACTTGTATATGATTACAGATTCTAACAAAAAATTAGAATTATAACATGATTTGTATATATTTATCATCTTTATTTATGAGAAACTTGAGAGATATAGAATCGTAGAGGATATACGGATCAGGACTTCCCCCAACTCTTATGTGTTCGTGTTTTCACAAATAAATATTTAAATTTAATCACAAAAATTACATAAAGTCAACTATTGTATACTTATATTAATAGTGTTCTGATATTTATAGAAAACAAATAGAAATTCCATAAGTCTCCTTGTCTGGCCAATGGGGTGCAGATTTCTGTTTAAAGAAACAATATTTCAGAATATACTCCAAACGAGCCTGCCGTCCCGTATTTACAGACATGAACTTCGTGGCGTTTCTTTTAGAAAGCTTCAAAAGTTTTTCTAATCAACTTTTCATAGAAATTCAGTTGATATGAATCAAATCAAATATGATGCTTATAGTAAAAGAAAATTTACCCTTTTTTTATGGGAGAACCGTGAAGACTTGAACATCGTCCATGTCAGGGTCCTGGACAGAGTACTGAAACGTCCAGCCATGGCAAGCTCCTGCGTGAGACCCGTTCTTGTCAACAGCCACAACCGCTCCCACAAAATTCGGAAACTTCCTGGCGATTCTTGAGACCGCGTCCTTAGCAGCTTCTTCTGGTTTCATTCCTTGTCGCATGCTCTCCACGACTTGGTAACTAAAACCACAACCAAGCAAACAAAAACAAGAATAACCATCATAAGTAAAACTAAAGAAACATGAGAGCAAAACTAAAAAAAAAACATAATAACCATTACACTTTAACATGCACGTTCAAGTTTCAGTTTTAGAACCATGAGAATGGACATGATTCATCAGTGACTATTGCAAACAATGGAGATTAATTAGCTTGCTTCAAGAAAAGAAATCTATAGCATTACCAGGGAAGGAAGCGCATCATGATGTCTCCATCTCCAGTTGCACCACACCCACCAACTTCATCATCAGCATAGGCTGATGATCCAGCGATAGGCCCATCACCCACCCTATGTTTCATAGTCAAGACTTAAAAGGTCTTTTATATAAATCTTATATCAAATAAGGATAGATTGATAACAACCAATGCAAATCTATTTCATCAGTGTGACTGGGCACTACCTTCCGGGAATCTTGAATGTTGCTCCATTGGTCGATGTCCCTACAGCTATATGCCCCACCTATTCAAAAGGACTACACTCAGTTTATCTCTTCATGCCAACAACAACAAAAATGCACAAGAGATTGAAACTCATACTTTGTCAATAACAGCCATTGATATGGTATCATGGTTGTGAGGACCAACAAGAGGCACCCTATACTCAATTCTCCCCATCTCGCAAGACTCGGTGCGTACGTATCTAGAAACATCCACACCACCATGTTCTGGCTTGTAAGGTCCACAGTCGTTTGCAGGGACAACGTTCTTCCTGAAATTCGGTTGACACCGATTCTCTTTCCAGTCAGACCACTTCTTTACAGATTCAGGAGAACTCAAGTTCATAGGTCCAGGAAGACCCATGGAGATAGCAAAAGCTGATGCTCCTTCTCCAGCTAACAACGAGTGTTGAGAGTGCTTCATCACCAGCCATGCAGCTCTTATACCGTCTTTGACATACCGCATTGCAGCAATAGCTCCAACCTCCATAGTCACCTAATAATCTTATCATCTCCTTAGTCATTTCTTCAAGATCTTTGATGGGCATTTACAGAAGGGATTTTTATTATTATTTACCCCATCCATGACTAAAGCATCAAGCATGGTTTCACCGTTCTCATTAGGACTTCCTCCAAGCCCAACTAATCATAATCCCAACAACAAAAGAAAATAAATTTATCACTTTTGCAGAAAGGTTTAAAAAAAGTCAGAGAAGCAAACGTTTTTTTTTGTGATGGGGCTTACCTGTACCGTCACAACGGAGTTCCTCACAAGCAGAACAACCTTCCACCACAGCTTCTAGTGCAGAGCTTCCTTTATCAACTGATCTCCAAGCTGCTCTAACCGCTTCTTTGAATGGCCAAGTACTCACCACTACTGGGAACTTCTTTGGCTCTGCTTCAACAGCCTGGAACCAAAAAAACCATTCAGACAGAACCTAACCCAGTTTGTAAGCATTTTATGTATACTAGCAGGTTAAGAGCTCAAAAATAAGAAAAGGACAAAATCTTAGAGATAAGAGACCCAAAATGCTATGATTGGTTCACCTACCTACTTCATAAAAGTGATCAAAGGTTCGATTTTTATTTCCCAGTTCCATTCTGAATTAAGATTTTTAGAGTCACGTACCGTTAGTAGAGGCAGAAACAGAAGGAGGGTTGAGAGAATGATCGGAAGATAGCTTCTCGCCATGACTTGTGAGCTCTGTAATAACTACAAAAGTTAACTCTCTGCTCTATTGACTTTAAGTTCATTGGTCTGCTCATTACTTGGATAACTGCCGGTATACACGGTTCGGTTTAAATCGGTTTGGAGTTGGTGAAGATAAAAACAATCAGCCGTTGTCTTGTTGGCAAAGTTCCTACTTACTACATAGTTCCGTTAATGGCAAGGTGATTGATTGCTTTATGTTTTGATATAGAAGGAAGCAATACGAATATTGAGTTCTTACTTTTCAAATCAATGTTGCACAAAAACCCATTATGAAACAAAGCTTTATTTACTAAAGACACTGGTTAATCATCATCCACACATCAAAATGCATATGTTCTTCTGGTTTGGTCCCGGAAATTGAGAAACCACTGACTTTAATCTGGAACCATCAGAGAAAGATTGGCTGAGCTGTTGTTTTTCACCTCCATACAGTCTCGTCTGCATCAGTGAAAATAGCGTTATGATGTTCAATCAGGCACTGAACAACCTCCACCGCACCAAAATCAACTTGAACGATATCATCCAGAGGGATTGACGAAGATGCATCTACACCTTCTCCTTCATCTGTACCATTGAAGTTAAATATGACCATAATAGAACTCTGCTTTTTTTTAAGTGGTAAAAAGTATAAAAGCTAAGTTTTCTTTTGTGGTTCTTGTTTACCTGAGAGTAAGTCCCATGGAGTAGCAGTTTCAAAGTCGTTGCTTTTCTTAGGACTTCTCGATGGTCGTCTCCAATATTCCCTGTAAGATTCAGGCCTCTTGTCTTCTCTCCACATGATCACTGGAGCCATCTCCATAGCTAGGCTGTGTGAATCCATCTGTCTCAAGTGCAAAACGATTCTCAACCAATGCATATATACATTGAGCAAGAAACTTATGTTAAGTGATTATAGATAAGACATTCCTACCTTGTTGAGCTGCGATTTCTGGCTGACATGAAGCAGTAACGCTGTTACGAACTCAAGTGTATTATAGTTCACACTGGAAAGCTTCTGGAGTGACTTTCTCATTCTGCTTACGCTCGATCTTGCATCTTTGATTTCATTGTAAAGCTCAAAAGTAGTTAGTGGTGTCGGAAGGCTCGCAAGATAGTATTTCATGAGTGCAGCGACATCAACTGGATTCATTCCTTCAGGTATTGACGCGCTAGGAACTGCCAAACAAGTGACTACTGTAACACAAATTCTCCCTGAGCAATAAGAGTCAGAGAATAATGCTTGTTAGAATGTTGGTTTTACCTTGGTTGTAAGCAGAAACCAATTGCTGGATCAACCTTTTGTCACCTTCGGTTTTGAACAAGCTCGGTGAGTTAAGTCCTGAGAAGAAGAAAATACCGCATTGATATAGCACGTGTATCCAAAGGTATGATCTATAAGAGCAGTACGGAGACGATTGGTTGGAGTATTCTTACCTGTTGATATGAGATAATCTGCGCATTTGATCAGTATAAATGGAATAGGCCTGGTCGACTCCTGCCGCTGGACAGTGATCTCAATGGCAACACCAAACACTGAGCACAAAAGACAAGTAAACCATAATCTTAGAATGATTTAACCAACGTCTATAAATGCATAAACCGCGACTTATCTTTACCATCTGAGCTGGCAACTCCCTGCAGGTTTACAAAAAACAAACATTAGAGACAAAGCTTCAAATCAACAGCTAGAATCAGATGTAAGGCTCAAAAAAAATACCTTCTGCCATCTTTCGATATCCGTCAAAAGGGTCTTGCTCTTCTGTGCAGTCTTTTTCGCCGCCTAAAAAAAAAAGGAAACGAACATGAAAGAACTTAGCTCTCACAAGTCAGAAAATGAAACGACATACACTTTCTAGTCGAGTAAGTTATATACCTCTTCCACTTTGATCTTTCCAACGGAAACCTTTTCTTTAGTCTCAGTGATACCTTTCCTGACCAAAGTCCCGGTTGTGGCAGCAGCTGTTATGAGGTGTTCTTGCACAGCGTGTCTAGTTGCAGGTTGCTGAAGAATAGCCCACCTGCTTTTGAACAAAGACCCAACTCGTTCAGCAACATCGGTAACATTCACTTTCGCATCCTTGGCTACTTCCCCGACAAAAGCGCCAGCTGATTGCCTGGCTTCCCTAAGCTTCGTTCCTAATTCACAGTTAAAAAGAAATATAGTAAGCCTTCCTTTCAACCACAAATAACACAGACACATAGGACAGAAATTATCTAACCTGACGAAGAAAAGAATCCACTAGTCCTTTCCTGCCACTGTTGTGAGATGAGAGAAGGCATTTCTTCTACTAACCCAACGCTTGAAACAAATCACTGGAAACCTGTTTAGATCAAGAAACAAAAAAAATTAACTTCATAAACTCAATATTCGGTGTTCTTAGCAAAAAAAAATCTGACGATCAACACAGGCTCCGTCGTAATCAATTTCATAAAAGCATAAATTCACCTACAAACCATCAGCTTCAAAAGCATAGAGTTAGTTTTCATCTTTCAACTACAGAAAACTAAAACCTTAAAGACTCTTCTAACTAATATCAAAGTCTGGCCCTTTAATCTCCTAGTCCTTGACTATGAATGATTTCTTGAGAGAGAAGCTTTAAAACTGCAAAAGGAGATAACTTTATAGAAACCATAAACCCTAACCTATCTCATCTCTAACCAATCAATCAACGGAGCATCAATAGAACAAATTGACAAAGCAATCGAAAACCTTTAAAAGCCCTCGGAGAGATATTGAGACTAACCTCAATTACTCGAGACGATCAGAGACGACGACGAGAGTCAATTGATCGCCTCAAAGGTTCCCACCTTTTCTTAATTTCTCCCTGCGACTGCGAAGCAGAGAAAATAAGAAAAGAAAAAAAAAAAGCAGACTTTGAATTTCGAATAGGAAAGTCGTTGCTTTTTGATTTTCTTTTCGCTACAAATGTTCTGTTTGTGCCACGTGTTAGATATCGAGAGGTTTCATCTAATTGTTTACATGTCCTTTATCTTTCTTTTTCTTTCATTATCGTACTTTAGACCTATACTTCAAAATTACAGATACTCCCTTTGTTTTGCTGACGAAACATAAATACTCCCTCTATTTCACAAAAGTTTTTTAGAAAATTGTTTCAGAAAAGTATATCTTAATTCAATGTATATTAAATAAAAAATAAAAAATTATTAAATTCAATAAATTCAGTTATTTGTTAAAATTTATAGAAAACTTTATTAACATATACATCAAAATATTTATTACTATATATTAATTATTTTTGATATATGTGAAAATTCTAAAAGAAATATATTATGGAACGGATGGAATGGTGCTGTAGAACATAATGAAATAAAAAAGTAAGAAACTAAAATTGCCCCATAAATGTCCTTTTAAAAGTTTATACTATGTGTTTTTATGTGACTGCTTTCCACATTTCAACAATATAAAATCGACCTGACTATAATGAAACAGAATAAAAATTAGTAGAGGTATAATAAATAAGAAAACTATGGGAAGTTAAAATAATAATAATAATATAAAGGTGTTTTACTTCTCTTTTACATTATCAAACTTCCAATGTTGTTAAAAACGTACTTTTGGGTTCAACCCCTAAGTGAATATGTAAGTTCACCAAATAATAAGATTGTTTCATTTTAGATTAAATATCTTTTGGAAAAGAAAATAAAATATTATCGAGTTATATTATATTTTGAAAAAAAAATTATATAAATCGCCAAAAAGAAAAAAATTTAATCGCAAAAAAATTGGTTTTTCAAAGATGCCAACAAATATTAGACCCTAAACCTTTAAGTAAACCCTAAATCTTATTATACAAAACTTAGTTTTCAAAGTTACTAATTAACATGATTGCGACACATGGCGATTATATATCTAAGATTATGACATGTGTTAATCCATCTCATAATTAAAAACATATAAATTACAATAATAACAAAAACATTTTTTGTTAAAAAGTAACTATAAATATCAATAATAGTAATATTTCCGTTTTTAAATTCCTAAACAAAATATTATTTGATAGTAATTTGGTAGTAATTTTTCTTCAAATAGTTTTACATGTATTTAAATATATAATGATAAAAAATATATATTTAGATAATAAAAAGAATTATGAAAAACTATAATTAGCATATAAGTTTTTTTTTTCATTTTTTGGTTATAATACAAAAATAAAATTACTACATAATCATTTATTTGAACTTTTACAAATATGTTTTGGTTTTATTATAATTATAATCATTTATTTTAGATAATTTTAATATTTTTTTCATATTATTTGTATTGACACCATTTTAATTAAATAAGTTATAATATCATGTTCATTAGCAACAAAAAGTAAATAAGGAAAATATCTGAAAAAATATAAGGAAAATTTCGTATTTGTTAATTAAATAAATTATAATATCATGTTTACCAGATTCTCTTAAAAAGGAAAATTACCATATAAATTTAATATGGAAAATTTGTATTTGATAAGAGGGGATTTTTAAAGTAATTTTAAAATTGTTTAATACTATTTTTCACTTTTTATTTTAAAATTTGAGACTAAAAAATTTGTCAAATAATTTATTTAATACTAATTTTACTTTTCTTAATTTCTAAAGAAAATATAATTGTAAAAAATTGTAAAATATTGTTTAATAGTAGTTTTTATTTCTTCAAATCCTAATCAAAAGAAATTTTTGTGGAACAATAATTTCAAATAATTTTTATAAATAGTCAACTTTCTTATTTAAATAGTTAAGTTCCTTTTTAAGAAATCATAAACCCAAAAGAAACTACAATTATTCACATCAAATATAAGATTACTTATATAAATAAATATATATATATATATATAAGATTACTAATTATTGAAGCATAAATCTTAACCGAAAGATACATGGAAAAATAGATTTCTCCATGCTACTAAGAAAATTGGTTATATTATTGTAGGTCAACTATTAAAGAATTTAATCAAAGAGAAGACCTAGGTAATTGAAACAGAAATCTTAATTGAAAGTTATGTGCGAAAATGAATTTTTATTCCTAGACCAACATATGCAAGATAGTATTTCAAACTGAAAATATATATTCCATGTATGAGTTAGCTATCTAATGTCAACAAGAGTAAATGTTAAAACTTAAAAGAAGTAATCTATATTTGTCAAGTCATGTTTTACAGTTATAGGCCGCACTATCAAAAATCACTATAACTACAGAGCATTAGATTTTTAAAACATAACGACAATGGTTTTCTACAAAATATTATATATTAAGAAGTTTTCAGTAATATATGATATATAGAAAAATAAGTTAGAATCACGCTATCAATGCTAAATCAATCAAATTTGATATTTTATCTACCAATATATTAGATATTTAACTAACTATCAATAATACATATTGATTGGTGTTGTGTAATATTAGTCTTAAACAATATAGAGAGAGTTCACGGTTTTATATGTTACAACATATGTAATCGTTAGCTTTTTATCAATGGCGGTATGTTTGACACCAGCATCAGTGAAGTTTAGGTACCTCACTGTTGTGTTGTTGTTGTTGTTGTGTACAATGCATTTAAGAAGCTTTTGTACATATGTAATTGACCCAATTGGTGTTATTTGACTTTCAATTTTTTTTCATAAGAAATTGTATAGTTTTTCTCTAATCTAAGTATAAATATGGTAGCAATTCGTCTATGAACCATGATATATAAAATATATGTATTAACTTAAAATTATGTAGAACAACTGTTTTTAACTATAAAATAAATCTTCACAACTTATGTAAAAAATAATCATAAAATTATAAAAAAAATAGTTTATTATTTATGTTTTTATTAAATTAAAATATCAAAAAAAAAACCGTTGCAACGCAACGGGCTCATATCTAGTTTTTGGATAATTCATAAATCTTAGAGTTTAAGATTTATCCAAGGATTTTGGATTTACGCAAGAGTTTAGGGTTTACCTAAGGATTTAGGATTAAGATTTAGGATTTAGTGTTTTGTTGATTGTGTTAAAAATATATATTTTTAAAAAATTCAAAGATTTAGAATTATCCAAGAGTTTAAGGTTTTACAAAGGGTTTAAGGTTTAGATTTAGAGTTTAGTGTTTTGATTATGGTATTAAAAAGTTTTGAAAAAAAACAATTTGCAACTACTATCAGTTTTATTTATTTATAATTTTTTATTTATTTTAAAAACGTAATATAATTTGGCAATATTTTTTTTAAGAGATATCAAATTTGAAATAACTAAATTTTATTGGTTTGTGAACCTATAGGTAAACCCTAAGGGGTGAAATCATAATAAAAATTAGTAGAGGTAGAATAAATAAGAAAACTTTGTGACGTTACAAAGAATAATAATAATAGAAAAGTGTTTTACTTCTCTTCTACATTATCAAACTTCCAATGTTGTTAAAGAAAAATCAGACTTCCAAATTCAAATATACATTTTTGTATTATGGAAATTAATCAAATTCGAGTAGACACTTTTTGTATAATGTAACTAAACTGGGTCCAATCTGATCGGCAGAACTTATCATCCAGTCGTTTATCATCTCCTCCTTCTTTATCAAATAAATGTCAAATCAAACCAACAAACAAAAACAAGATCTTTTGACTTGTCTGCACGATAGAAAAGTCTTTCCTACTATTGTGCACTATCGATGTCTCATCAGCCAAAAAAACTCCACACTCAAGTCCAAAAAAGACACTCCAGTGGTCCAACAAGTTTGCATACCTCTAAACTCATCAACGATAAGAGGATATAGACTAAAATCTACTCTCTAAGAAAGATCTCTTTGGCCAATTCTTTTCATTTTACAGCTTGGTTTTTAATTTTTTTTTTTTTTTTTTTTTTATTTTTTTTTTAAAAAAANAAGTTATCACTTGTGGTGTGTCTGGCCGTCTCTCTACGTGAACATGGAAGAGAAAGAAGCAAGAAAAGGAGCCATGACTGCAGCAGAATCTGGTGGCAAGATAACTTATTTTGTGGTGGCTTCATGTGTCATGGCCGCCATGGGAGGTGTTATCTTCGGCTACGACATAGGAGTTTCAGGTTTCATAAGAATATACTTTTATCATTATCTGATTGTTTTTGATCCATTTTTTGCTTATACTCTGGTGGACAAACTATACATCAAACTACAAGTAGATGCAAACAGATTGGTTTATGACTGATAAAAAAATGGATTTCTTTAAGTGTTTTGAATTTAATATGCAAATCATGTAATGGCCTACGTAGGTGGAGTGATGTCAATGGGGCCATTTCTGAAAAGATTTTTTCCAAAAGTGTATAAACTCCAAGAAGAAGATAGAATAAGAAGAAGCCATAACAAGAACCACTATTGCCTTTTCAACAGCCAGCTTCTTACGTCCTTCACGTCTTCTCTCTACGTTTCCGGTTTCATCGCTACTCTGTTAGCTTCGTCAGTAACTCGTTCTTGGGGTCGCAAGCCCTCTATATTTCTCGGCGGCGTATCCTTTCTCGCTGGCTCTGCTCTCGGCGGCTCTGCTCAGAACGTTGCTATGCTCATCATTGCACGTCTCTTGCTAGGTGTAGGCGTTGGATTCGCAAACCAGGTACGAGTTGGTCAGTGTGATATGAAAACATTGTTAATATATGTATACCATTATTCAAAAAAATCGTTAAGACAGTAGCCAAGCAATTCGCAGAAGATTAGTGGTGCCTAAGCTTTGTAACGGATCAGTGCATACATGAGTGTCTAAGCGTCGTATATACTATATAGACCGATTTAGTAAGGGATTAGTGCATATACATTGGTGCCTAAGCACCACGTAGACCGATTTAATAAAGGATAGTGCATAGATGGGGAGCACTGCATCGATAGAATTAGTAAAGGATTAGTGAAAAGACTAAGCGCCTCATAGACCGATTTAGTAAGGGGTTCGGGCATAGATGGGGGCGCCTAAGCACGGCATAAACCGATTTTTAGAACACTGATGCATACATTAGCAAAATAGACAAGAGTTGTTTGTTTATGTTTGTTTGTATTTGTTTCAGTCGGTTCCTCTATATCTATCCGAGATGGCTCCCGCGAGATTCAGAGGAGCAATCAGCAACGGCTTCCAGCTCTGCATCGGAATAGGATTCTTAACCGCAAACTTCACCAACTACGAAACTCAAAAGATCAAACAAGGCTACGGCTGGAGAATCTCATTAGCCACAGCCGCCGTTCCAGCTTCGATCCTCACGTTAGGCTCACTCTTCCTCCCTGAAACTCCCAACAGTATCATACAAACCACAGGAGACGTTCGCAAGGCCGAGCTCATGCTACGTCGTATCCGTGGAACAAACGACGTACAAGACGAGCTAGCCGATCTCGTTGAAGCCAGTTCTGAGTCGAACACAAACGCGCAACAACAACATGGGTTCTTGAACTTGCTCCAGAGAAGATACAGGCCTGAGTTGGTGATGGCTTTCGCTATACCCTTCTTCCAGCAGGTCACGGGCATCAACGTCGTCGCTTTCTACGCGCCGGTTCTGTTTCGAACCGTCGGGTTCGGGGAGAGCGGTTCGCTGATGTCGACGCTCGTGACCGGGGTCGTGGGAACGGCCTCGACGTTCTTGTCGATGCTTGTGGTGGACAGAGTCGGTAGAAAGACTCTGTTTCTGGTAGGAGGGTTACAGATGCTTGCGTCGCAAGTTGTTATGGGTGTGATCATTATGGTGGCTGAGGATCACGACGAAGGTTATGGTTACGCGGTTGTAGTTTTGGTGTGTGTGTACGTGGCGGGGTTTGGGTGGTCGTGGGGTCCACTAGGGTGGCTTGTACCGAGCGAGATATTTCCGTTGGAGATTAGGTCAGCGGCGCAGAGTGTGACGGTGGCTGTGAGTTTTGTGTTTACTTTCGCTGTGGCTCAGAGCGTGCCGCCGATGCTGTGCAAGTTAGGAGCGGGGATTTTCTTCTTTTATGGAGGGTGGGTGGCGGTGATGACGGTGGCGGTGCAGCTGTTTCTGCCGGAGACTAAGAATGTTCCGATCGAGAAGGTGGCTGGACTTTGGGAGAAGCATTGGTTTTGGGGGAAATTGACTAGGAAGCGTGATATCCAAGGAACCACTACTGTTAGTAATTAATCTCAAACATATAATCTCAAATTATGTGAAACCATGAAAGATGGAAATGAGTATTTTTAAATTGACATTTGAAGCGATTTATTTATATTAAAATAAAATTGCACTATTTCCTCAAATATGAATTTTACAAAGCTATATAAAAATAGTATTACTGAACTTCTGATTTAAAATTCAGTGTCATTGTTATTAAAAATATTCTAAATAGTGAGTTTAAGTAGATTTATGTTGATTTCAACGTGTGTTAGTGAAGTTTGTCAGTTAAAATATCAAAAAATAAATCTCATAATTTTATATGAAATTAAAATCTTCTAGTTAAAATCAATGTAACATTCACAATCCACTTAAAATTATTTAAAAAATCTTCAAAATTAGTCACTTAATGAAAAAATATAAAAGAAAGGAGCAAAACGTAAATATATAAAAATACGGGGATCAATGGCACACGGGAATCTTCTGAGATAACTTGTGCACACAATCGAATCTCCGATAAGAAGTCGTCTTCCATACGGAGAAGAATTGCATCCTCGATCCTAACTAAAATCGATCAGATTCTCCAAATTCAAACAAAAGATAAAAAAAAAATGTTTTCGCAGAAGCTTCACGAAGCATTCAAAGGCACGGTGGAGAAGATCACAGGTCCTCGTACGGTCACGGCGTTCAAGGAGAAGGGAGTCCTCAGCGTCAGCGAGTTCGTCCTCGCCGGTGATAATCTCGTCTCCAAATGCCCCACCTGGTCATGGTTAGTTATAAAAAGTTTGAGTTTTTATTGAATTGAATGAATGTGAACACAAAGTTGCGATTTTTAATTTTATGAGGTTTGTGAATTTTGCAATTATACGATATGGGTTAGGTGTAAACTTGATCGTTGAGGTATATGGGTTAATGGGTCTCTCTGGTTAGGGATAAAGCTATTGGCTTTAAGTGTTTTATATACAATTTTGTGAGATTGTTTGAAGAGATCAAGTTTATACATCTTCTTCTGTTGATGGTTAAGCTTTGGGGTTTTGCATTTTAACTTAGGGAATCTGGTGAGCCAAGCAAGAGGAAGCCATACTTACCCTTGGAGAAACAGTTTTTGATTACTAGAAACGGTGAGAATCTGAGCTTCTTTTTTATGTTTGATGTGTTGTTTTATGTATGCACATTTCTCTTGAAGTTTTATGGGTTGAAATGAAACAGTTCCTTGTCTACGGAGAGCTGCATCTGTGGCAGAGGAGTACGAAGCTGCTGGAGGTGAAGTGTTGGTTGATGATGAAGATGATGATGGTTGGTTGGCTACACATGGGAAACCCAAAGGTGAAGATTAGTATTTAGTGCCTTTCCAAAGTTCACTTTTTCTCTGGGTTTTTTAATCTTATGTATTTGATATTTTGCTATAGATAAAGGGAATGAAGATGAGAACTTGCCGTCCATGGATGCCTTGGATATAAACGAGAAAAGTGGTATACGGTCGATACCTACGTATTTTGGAGCTGAGGATGATGATGATATTCCAGATATGGAAGAGTTTGATGGGGCTGATAATGTGGTGGAAAATGATCCGGTGCGTTTCTTTTCTTCTTCGTTGCCATCTCATGTCTCTTCCAGTTTGCACTCTGTTTTTTTTGTTGTTTATTGCTCTTTGATGAGTGCTTTTTAATCGTTCATTGAGTCCAGGCAACTCTTCAGTCAACTTATCTTGTGGCTCATGAACCTGACGATGACAACATTCTCCGAACTCGTACATATGATATCAGCATAACGTAAGCATCCTGCGCCTTCTTCATACTCAAGAATATTCTATCTGCATTGTTCATACTTTTGGCTTTATAGCAAACTCATAACACTTCACTTTGGTTCAGGTATGATAAGTATTACCAAACTCCTCGTGTTTGGCTGACCGGTTATGATGAGGTCTGCATCTTCTTAAAACTCTTGGATTATACTACTTGTTTATGATCTTTTTATCTATCATTAAGAGCTGTGATGTATCCATCTATCTTGTAGTCAAGGATGCTGCTGCAACCTGAACTTGTGATGGAGGATGTAAGCCAAGACCATGCTCGTAAGACGGTATAAATTGAGACGAATCTTAAATACACTTTGTAAATCCTCCGAGTCTGACCAATGTAGTAGATTAATTCTGCAATTCTCTCTCACACAGGTCACAATTGAAGATCATCCACACTTGCCTGGGAAACATGCTTCAGTCCATCCATGTCGACATGGAGCTGTTATGAAGAAGATCATTGATGTATTGATGTCCCGTGGAGTAGAACCTGAAGTTGACAAGTGAGAGTGGTTATTTATATTGCAAAAATAGCTCTTCTTATAGTTCATTGTGGCCCTTTGCTGATTGATTATACCACTTGCTATTTTTTCCCCAGGTACCTCTTCCTGTTCTTGAAGTTCATGGCATCAGTTATTCCAACAATCGAGTATGATTACACAATGGACTTTGATCTCGGTAGCTCAAGCACCTAATCACCGGGTGAAATCTCAAGGTCCATTATGGATGGCTTGGTGGCTCTGCACTGTACATAAAAACTGTCATCATTTTCTTTTCTCTTCAAAAGAAACTGTAAGGTGTTGTTGTGTTTTGATCAACCGTTCATCTTAAGTTTATGCAGATCAATAGTAATTTGCCATTGATCAGAAAACAAAATGTGATGTAACATTATTCTTACATCTAATTTAATAGTGTGTTTTGGTACACACTCTTGCTTATGGAAAAGTTGGGATTAATGATGTATATTGTGATTGCAATCACTGTTTTTCTTTTATTATTACACAATAGTAAGCACAAGGATCACAGCTGCAGAGATCTCTTATACAATTGCAACGCAGGCGACGAACCATGATAACTTCATTAGTTTGGCTGGGTGTTTAGTACTATTTCTACCTTCTTGTGGCCCTGGTTACGAACACGATAAGCAGAACAACAATGGTGAGCAGAACCGTCATCTGAAGCTTCTCCATCGCTGGGGCAGCACCTGTGGCTAACACAGCCGTCTCGTCTCCAGGAACAACGGTCTCATCTCCGTAGAAGAGGTCAGTGACGTACTTTGTGACTCCTTCCATTGCGTCCATGATTTTGACGGCGCTTCTCTGAAGCAACCTCCTTATGAAGTTCACGGATAAACCAGTCTCTTCTTCTGACCTCTCCTCAGCTGCGTTATAAAATCATATGAAAACTCTTCACTTAATCGTTTAGAACCAACCTCTATTACGTTTTCTTACCGTTGGTTATGAGTTCCCGGACAACCTCATTGTTCATCACTGCATCCCATACAGCCCTATCTGAAGCCAATGACATAACCATTCTCTGCAACAACAGTAGACAGACACCAAATATTTCTCTCAGTTACATCTTTTAGCCAATGATGAAAAACTCAAGACAGCTAATAAACACACAGAACCTGAACTGATGGATCGGTCTGAAACATATGAAAGGCGTCGTAGAATCTGTCCAGTATATAAGGCTGCAGAAGACTAGTATTGCAGAGCTGCAACGGAGGCTCAATCCAATCTACTAACTCCGACTGATCTGAAACTTGGTCTTTATCATCATCATCATCATCTTCATTGAACATCCTAACATATAAAGATGACTTCTTTTAATCATGAGAGCCCTTAATACATGTAAAGAAACAACCTTCCAAAAACTCACAGTTGAAGTGCAGAGAAAGCATCCTCAACTTCCTCAATCTCCGGAGCTCTATCCTCTCTTTCAACAGCCACCCACTCAAACTCATCCTCCTCCTGCTCACCGTTCAACGAATCAATCATCGGCCCAACTCTCTCCGGTGTGGAAGAAACAGAGGACGAGGAAACTGATGGTGATATGAATGGTTTCTGGCTGCCGAGATTGATCACTGTAGCAGCATCAGCTTCTTCGAAAGTCTGCAGCTGCTCTCCGCCGCATCCTTCGGCGAATCTGATGTCCATTTTTCGCCGCCTAGTTTTCTTGCTCTGTAAGCCGGAAACGGCGCTTACCTTAAGACAAGTTATTACAGAAGTGTTTAACAATGGAACAGTTATTATTCTGTCTTGCATATTTTCTGCTTTAAGGTCTCATACTTTTTATAAGTTTCGAAATCAGCGTATACTTGTAGAAAATGAATAAAGACACCCATATGCCTTTAGAATTGTTATTTTAAAACTCCTAATTGGACCACAGAAAGTTCTTAGACCATCTCCAACAATGTATCCAAGATATATCTAAGACAGTATCTATATAATTAAAAAGGGTTTAATAAAATCAAAAAGATGAAAAATAGTTAGAGTTGTATCTAATTGCAGATGTTTTTGGAGGCATATCCAAAGAGCAGGTATTTATGTCTCAGTGGTTGGGCATAATTAACAAAAAAAAATTAAGTGGGCAGGTGATATTTAGAACCTTTTGTTGGTTCTACCATTGGAGGGGTTGAATTGAACCAAGTATCTAAAATTTTTGATTTCATTAATTTCAATTAAAAATTGATTTAGATCTCTAACACCATTTATGGTTGGAGATGGTCTTAGGTCGAAAAAGAGATCGTCATCGAGTTAGAAAGAGCTCTGCTGAGGCTCATAGTGAAGCTTGCACATCAGATGATAAAATTATCGTGGAAGGTGTGGTCTATTAACATTCTGATAAATATTAATATGAAATAAGGATATGCTGTTTGAATTATGAGAAACAGACATGTTGTTGTTACAATTTGTAGCAGGATTCGAAGAAAAAAAATGTCATATGAAAGTTATAAAATGTTCGAAAACATTTGATTTTATACTGTGAAATGAAAGTCTTGAAAGTGTTACTTACCATTATCTTTGAGGTTATACTAAGAGTGCATATAAGAAAATGGTTTGTTGCTAGCTAAAGGCTTTGATGAATATTACAATTATCTATAGGGTTTCGGGATGTGGTTACATTTTAGTGCTGAAGCGTGGTTCAACGTTCACAAGTTCATATTCTTTACAACCCACTAGTTCAAATTTATATTAACTTCATGTTGTAAATAGAACTTTGACCCCACTAATTGGAATGTAAAATGCAATCTTCTGGGGTTCCAAATCCTGCTTGTTATTTGGTTGGGGGAAATTACTTTTCCACCGTTTCAACGACCAAATCATTTATAATTTTGTTGTATACGAAACAATCTAAAGAATCTCTATGTTTTTTCCTTATCTTTATGTTGATAGGGTTTCAGAAGTTGCCATCTCTGTCCATTCAAGTCTTTCAAAAATGTTGGTTCTACAAAATAGGAAAAACCTTGGTTAACTCTATCTAGTTATACTTATATCTGAACAACTTGGGCCCGTTATATAACTCATAAGCTAGGACTCAAGAAATGTACATTGTGTGTTATAAATAATATAATTGTGTAGACTACTAGCTTCAGTTTTTACATCAGTTTCAGTTTATAGAAGCGTGAATAAGAACAAAAATCCACTCTGGTTACAGGAAAAGAAAAGGTCAATGGGCATATGGGCTGTCCTCCAACTCTCCACCATTTTCACCCCATAATGATAACATTTTATTTTGAAAAATGTGGGAAAATAAAGGAAGAAAAGACAAGGTTGTAAAATGAAAAATGATGATCAGGGTTGTTGATTTAAGATCCCGTGGGAATACCCATTTATTTCCATAAAGTATACCATCTCTTTTCCATGAACAACATGATTACATGTTTTGATAAATTAATTTTGTTTGTTTTACTCATTGGCTCTACCATCTAATCTGCTTAACAACTTTGAAAATGTTAAGTTGTAAAAAAAAAACTTTGAAAATGTTATGGACTTAATTCGTAGGTGAATTAATGATAATGCATTATTGCCACTTTAAATGTGCTCATAACGTCAAGCGAAAGCGTCTATGTGCCCACAACACATATGACAAAATAAAAGCATGGGCCATGTATATTAAATATGTTCGGATATTATAAACTGATACGAGTTTGTTAACAACAACAAGAAAAAAAAAACTAATTTGAGTGTTTTTTAATTATACCATTAACAGAAACTACATTAACAACAAACCCTTTTCATACATCCAAAAAAGAGATTTGGTTAGTGGGGTGGGTAGTGGGGAGGGTGATCATACTACTTAGACTGTGACAAAACTGACATCTAATTTGGCTTTATGTGAGGAATATGAAAATTAGTGTCAAATCATCTTTTGTTTAATACAATTGTGATGAGGTTGACAAAAAATATTCTTTTCAACCATACGAGAGAATGTGTTTATTTAATTATCCTTTGAGAAAAGTTACATATTCCACACAAAATTAAGTTACTGAAGTTTTTTATCAGTAAAAGGTTTAAGACTTAAATATTCGCTCATCTACTCATCTAGTAAATGACTACGTGATAATTGTCCTGAGTTTTGTACAAGTATATGCATTTACTTGATAATTCCTTTTGCATAATTAACTTAAATATTATGGATGTTGACGTTGTCGTAGTTAGGTCTGAGCACGGATCGGATATCCGGGTTTTTTAAGGTATTTGTGATTTGCTTCGTATGTTACAGATATCTAATTTTTGTATTTGTTTTGCTTTGGAAAAATACGGATATTCGGAAAAACGGATATCCGGAAAATAATTAGATATTTGTGGATATTTGCGAATACTTACGGATATCTCATATGTTTTGATTAATACAAATAATTTTCAAATTTCGATGCAGATTTGTTTTGTATAATATATTTTTACGTGATATATAAGATAAAAATTAAAAGAATTAGTAAATCTATATATTTTGTAAAAAAATTAAACTTAGTCAACAATTATAATAACACAAAACTTAAGAAAAAAATTATAATTATCATAAAATATATTTTTTTCCTTTTATGTACTACTTTTATATAAGTAATAATGTAAATAAAATCTGTCAAATCATATGTCAGAATAATAATTATATAATTTTATACATATTAAACTTTAATATAATCAAGATATACATGTACTTATATATTGTCGGATCGGATCAGATATCCGCTTCCCAAATTTTAATATTTGTGATTTGCTTCGTTTTTGACGGATATTGAATTTTAGTATTTTTTCGATTTGTAAAGTTACGGATATCCGGATTTTTCGGATCGGATCGAGCCGAATAACAAATCGAATCAAAATTTACGGATATTTTACCCACTCCTAATCGTAGTCATGTATCTACGAGTAAACTGTAAGTTGTTTTTTTTTGAAAGTTAGTTCATTTTGGACAGAAAGCTCATGTGTATTTTATATTTTCATTTTATTGTAAACCAAATGCATTAATCATCTGTTTTGTAATAAGAGAAAAAAAAGGTACGAGGCTTGATAAAATAACACTAACGGTGGTATTTCTAAAAGAAAATTAATATTAAAAAGTGTTGAAATGAATTCCAACAAAAAGAAGTCACATTATATCATATGTATAATGTTCAAAAAAAAATATATCATATGTATATATATTGAAATGGCCTCGCTCCCATCAATCGTTATCTTTCTCTCTTTATTTCATCCTCTTTGTTTACTTTTGAAGAATGTTCAATTCTTTCATCATTCTCTTGGGGAAACTTTTATTATTATTGTTCCTTTCTTTTTTACTTTTTTGTTTGTGTCTTGTGCACTTCTAATTTTAAAGAATTCTCCTCTAAGTTAATATATTTTACATATACAAGCAAAAATAGCTTGAATACATATAATCTACCAAAATCTTTGTCTAACTCAATTCGAAGTACCAAACCACTACCGAAAAATTTCGAACATTACAGATCATTAAGAGAATTTTTTCTTACCATCATTAATTAAAACTTGTGAATGCAAAGTAATGTATTTTCTTCCTAGCAAATGATAAGGATATATAATAACGATTTCCCTAATAAGCAAAACGTTCAACCTATTTTTATATTATCTTTGATACTTCAGTTTGTGCGAATTCTTTCAAAAATCAAATGGTACGTAAAACCCTCATTCTGTGTAAAGTCTTTTAAATATTCTAGTCACCTCTAAACCTAAGAATACATGCATCCAAACTAAGAGCACCTGCATTGCATCCAACTCTAGTTCATATTACAAATCTCATATTAGGAGTTTAGTTGGGGGTGAAACAGTCATATGATAAAAGGCGGACATTCCATACTGTTGTTGCGAAAAAGACACGCGTGACTACAAAACACTAACAAAAGAGAAATCAAATGACGCATGCTTCTATACATTTATTCTCATTATTGCTACCTATTTATTTTTGTATAAAACATCCAGAAAATTTAGGACCATTGGTCCTAATGGGACTAGTTTGTAAAACGTATATCATTCTACTTCAAGCCGCATTATGTTTCATACTATAGGCTACAAAATCATTTGAATGTAAAATAAACACTTCACACAATGTATCTGTATATTCATACGGTGCATGCTGCCATTGTAGGATATAAGGAAAATGAAAAAAAAAAATTACTGTGCGTTCGCACGAGTTAATTAAAATTTTATACATTGGCGATATTTTAGGTGATTAGTTGAAGATTAATGATGATAGTCTTGGAACTTTAGGGGTAAATGGAATATATGAGAGATATTAGTTTCACCCAACCTGATGATGAAAAGTGAATCTATAATGGCAAGCAACCATCATGACACAATCCTTATGCCTCTAAGTCAATTTCTACAGCTATAACTTTATATATACAGCACTGACAAAATAAATATTGTTTTTAGAGAATGTTAACAATGAAAATAGTATATAATAAATAAGATAAAGCCACCGTGACCGAAAAGAATTACAAGAAAAAGGCAAAGTTTGGATTTCCTAGCAGTATTAAATGTTTAAACGGGACCAAAAAAATAGTAGAACAGTACATGTGATTGAGATCTTTTAAGAAATACATGAAAAATTAATGTTAGTAACCGTGAATATAAATAAATGTTCGTAACGATGTATTTGCAATCACATATACAGTATACACTTGTAGATTATGCATGCTAGCTATTAAAAAGGAGAAATTTATTTTTACTTGAACATGACCATGTGATAGAGGTATTTTTTAAAAAAATAAATAAATATGAATGCCTTAAGTCAAAAAAAAAGATAGAGGTATTTTTTTAAAAAAAAAATCAAGAAAAATGTTACGAGAAATGAATATAAGAACATTTCATAATGTTTTTTTGCTTAAAATTAGGTGAACCATTTTCACAATGCTGTTGAATTATTTTACAATTAACAAACTCGTAATTAAAGAGATGTAAGAGAACTAATTCAAAAGATTAAAAGAAGCTAATTTGATATATAGTGATAAAAATTAATTAGCTATATAAAGGGGTCATTATGAAAACCAAAAGAATGTTTACATTTTTTCACTATAATTTCAATGATAATGATAAGATTAATCTATCAACTAATTGAAAAGCATGCACCAAATTTTAGCAAAAAAATCAATTGAAAAGCAAGTATGGACTCTGGATTATTTGGTACGTACTATTTATTAAAAGTACTATAAAGAGGTGCACGCGTATATCTAATCTATTGTCTACAGACTATACGTATGAACTGAATGGTGTGATGGATTGGTTGAAGAATCTTGAATCTTTTTGGGCGCCAGAATTGGTATTCGAATAAATCATATTTATACATGTATTTTTCAGAAGTAAATTTTGAAAAATCGCATTTAATAAATATACAAAGTGGGCTTTGAGAGTTAGTGGAGGAACAGAAGAAATTAGCTTTATTGGATCCTGTGAGTGACTGAGATACATACAGAATACAGCCCACTTTCACTTACATATATACAAATTTCTTGTGTATCTATGTATGTATATACCTTCCAACCAAACAGTCAATTTGTCTGCAAAATATTAAAAACAATCCAAAGTGGAAAAATAATATAAGGAGGAGGACGAAATAAAGATGCAGACAATCTAAAAAATAGATAAATCTTTTTTAATAAGAGTGAGTGGTATGTTGATTTGGTTTATGATTTTCAAAGATCTCCACCCAAAATCCAAATTTATAATTTGTATGATGGGAACAAAAAATACATGTAAAATGCACGCATATAAAAAAGTTTAAGCGATAATAGTTTTATTAAATAAACACAATTGTAATTGGTAAATAGGAATTTTTGTTTGTTCAACAATTACAAACAAATGGATTATAAATTTTTTTGAACAACCAAATGTCTAATAAATAGAATCAGTTGGTTCATAGTACAAAAAGAACATGGATATTAGCAGAAGAACATGGATCAGATATTAATGATTTATATAGGATAGCATAATGCTTTTACTAACAAGTATTAAAATAACAAGTAATTTTGAAAAAAGGTAAGAAAAGTAAAAGAGGAGTGGAATTTGGAGATTGAGTTCATCTTTTCTTTTCTTCCCCACACAAACCATAATGCCTTAACCAACAAAAGCCAGACCATTAGACGCACTCCACAATCATCACCTTCATCATGACTTCTTCTCTTCTCCTTCTTCATCTTCTTCAAACCCTTATATCCACCATTGTTAACCCTAAAGCCTTTCTCAACTTCACCTCACTTCATCATCAGACAGTCTTTTCACTTTCTTCTTACTAAAAAGCCATGAACAAGAAGAACACTTCTCTTTCTCTTGTTCATCTCTTTTTCCTTTTTTTTCTTCTTCTTCCTTTCTATTCCTTAGCTCTCAAGCTTTCACCTCAACTCTCATCCCTCATTTCCCTCAAAACATCTCTCTCTCCCTCTCCCTCTGCCTTCCAAGACTGGAAAGTCACCGATAATCAAAACGACGCAGTTTGGTGTTCTTGGTCCGGTGTAGTCTGCGACAATGCAACTTCTCAAGTCATTTCTCTTGACCTCTCTAACCGCAACCTCACAGGCCATCTCCCTCAACAGATTCGTTACTTGTCATCAAGCTTGCTCTACTTGAACCTCAGCAAGAACTCCTTGGAGGGTCCGTTCCCCACTTTTCTATTCGACCTCACCAAGCTCACCACTCTTGACATCAGCCATAACTCCTTCGACTCCAGCTTCCCTCCTGGGATCTCCAAGCTCAAGTTCTTAAGAGTCTTCAACGCCTTCAGCAACAACTTCGAAGGCTTGCTGCCTTTAGAAGTGGCTCGTCTCCGTTTCTTGGAAGAGCTTAACCTTGGTGGTAGCTACTTCGAAGGAGAGATACCAGCAGCTTACGGAGGTCTACAGAGATTAAAGTTTATCCACTTAGCCGGTAACGTCCTCGGAGGCGCTTTACCTCCGAGATTAGGCCTCTTACCGGACCTCCAACACATAGAGATCGGTTATAACCAATTCACAGGAAACATCCCTTCAGAGTTTTCGCTACTCTCGAACCTCAAGTACTTAGACGTCTCCAACTGCACCCTCTCCGGCTCTCTGCCTCCAGAACTCGGAAACCTCACAAACCTCGAGACTCTGTTCCTCTTCTTCAACGGTTTCACCGGCGTGATCCCGGAGAGCTACAGCAACTTGAAAGCTCTAAAGTCTCTAGATCTATCAAGCAACCAGCTCTCCGGAACCATCCCTCCAGGCTTCTCCGACTTAAAGAACCTCACATGGCTTAGCGTGATCAGCAACAACCTCTCAGGCGAAATCCCCGAAGGCATCGGCGAGCTCCCCGAGCTAACCACATTGTCCTTATGGAACAACAACTTCACCGGAGCGTTACCTCAGAAGCTCGGAACAAACGGGAAGCTGGAGACGTTAGACGTCTCCAACAACTCCTTCACCGGAACCATTCCTCCTCATCTCTGCAATGGGAAAAAACTATACAAACTCATCCTCTTCTCCAACAACCTCGAAGGCAACCTCCCGAACAGCTTAACAACCTGCACGTCTCTCTGGAGGTTCAGGACACAAAACAACAGACTAAACGGCACCATACCGTTAGGATTCGGCTCTCTCGACAACCTCACGTACGTCGACCTGAGCAATAACAGATTCGCCGGCGAAATCCCGGCGGATTTCGCCGGCGCTTCTGTTCTTCAGTACTTGAACCTCTCTTCCAACTCTTTCCATAACCGCTTACCGGATAACATCTGGAAAGCTCCGAATCTACAGATCTTCTCAGCGAGTTTCAGCGGTCTCATCGGGGAGCTCCCGAACTACGTGGGATGCAAGAGCTTCTACAGGATTGAGCTGCAAGGAAACTCGCTCAACGGGACCATTCCTTGGGAGATAGGACACTGCGAGAAGCTTCTATATTTGAACCTCAGCCGAAACTACTTAACCGGGATCATCCCCTGGGAGATCTCCACGCTTCCTTCCATTGCTGACGTGGATCTTTCTCGTAACCTCCTAACCGGGACCATCCCGTCTGACTTCGGAAGCTCCAAGACTATAACGACTTTTAACGTTTCGTATAACCAGCTAACCGGTCCGGTTCCAACCGGTTCGTTCGCGCATTTGAATCCGTTATTCTTCTACTCTAACGAGGGGCTGTGCGGAGACGTGCTGGGCAAGCCTTGCGACTCGGATACCACGGCGGCGGGGGAGACGGAGATCTACGGCCGGAAGAAAACCGCCGGAGCTATCGTCTGGATCATGGCGGCGGCGATCGGCGTCGCGTTTTTCGTCCTCGTCGCCGCCGCTCGGTGCTTCAAGAGAAGCAGAGTCGACGGCGGAGAGATAGGACCGTGGAAGCTGACGGCGTTTCAGAGGCTGAACTTCACGGCGGAGGACGTCGCGGAGTGCCTCTCGAAGACGGACAGCATCCTCGGGATGGGGTCCACGGGGACGGTGTACAAGGCGGAGATGCCGAACGGAGAGATCATCGCCGTCAAGAAGCTCTGGGGGAAGAACAAGGAGAACGGGAAGATCCGGCGGCGGAAGAGCGGAGTCCTCGCGGAGGTCGACGTTTTGGGCCACGTGCGACACCGGAACATCGTCCGCCTCCTCGGGTGCTGCTCGAACCGGGAGTGCACGATGCTCCTGTACGAGTACATGCCCAACGGGAGCTTGGACGATCTCCTCCACGGCGGAGGAGGGGATAAGACGGCTAACGCGGCGGCGGAGTGGACGGCGCTGTGGAATATCGCGATCGGAGTCGCTCAGGGGATCTGTTATCTGCACCACGACTGTGATCCGGTGATCGTGCATCGTGATTTGAAGCCGAGTAATATACTCTTAGACGGGGACTTCGAGGCGCGTGTGGCGGACTTCGGCGTCGCGAAGTTGATTCAAACGGATGAGTCTATGTCCGTTGTTGCTGGATCTTACGGTTATATTGCGCCAGGTACCCTCATTATTCTTTTTAATTACTTAATTTGCCCCTCTAGTTTTAATTTGTCAGTTTGTTAAAAACATTCTTCTTGTCGTGTGATGACGACAGCCTCTGAGTCTCTCTGACTCTTATCTTGTTTTGTTTTAGTTATATAGAGTATGATGACGACAACCTCTGACTATATTTTGTTTTTGTTATTAGAATATGCATACACTCTACAAGTGGATAAAAAGAGTGATATCTACAGTTTTGGAGTGATACTATTAGAAATCATCACGGGAAAAAAATCGGTCGAACCGGAATTCGGAGAAGGTAACAGTATCGTAGATTGGGTTAGATCGAAGCTGAAGACAAAGGAAGATGTAGAGGAAGTGCTGGACAAAAGCAGGGGTAGGTCTTGTAGTATCATAAGAGAAGAGATGAAGCAGATGCTGAGGATCGCATTGTTGTGTACAAGCCGAAATCCGACAGATCGGCCGCCGATGAGAGATGTGTTGTTGATTCTTCAAGAGGCGAAGCCGAAGAGGAAGACAGTGGGGGATAATGTGGTTGTTCTTGGCAGTGTTAGTGATGTTAATTTGGAAGATGTTTGTGGTGTTAATGGTGGTGTTAAATGTCAGAAGATTGGTGTGTGATTTGTTGATATATCTTTGTATTTTGGTGGTGCTGGTAATATGGTAGAATTTTTTATTTTGAAGGGTGTTAAGAGTATATATATGAGTTGTACTTTTGCTTTTGTGTTTTGTTATATGAGTGGAATATTTCGATTTTTCGTTTTGAGGAATATCAACCAAGCTTCTACATTTATTGGGCTAACGATATTATATGAAGAGAGGGACTCCAGTCTGTGGGGTCTTCAACCCATTCTCAAGAAGTCAAGATAGTTCACTTGCATGCAGCTTCAAAAGATTAGAATGACTACTTAACGTATGATCCTGCTAATTGCTTAACTCAAATTCAAAATTGATCACTAAATAAATTTCTTTTTAACAAATCCTACGAAAATAACGTGTGGACAATACGCTTCAGGAGCAACGATGTTATTAAAATCAGTGTTCTACTTTGGAGCAAAGTCAGCAAACTAAGAAGCATTGGCTTGAATATACTAAAACAGAATGGTATTGGTAGCAATGTCGAAACGACAAAACTAGATGATGCTAGGTGACAACTATTTAAGTCCACACTATCATTTGCAAACCATATTCAAGCCAAGGAATCTAAACAAAACATATGTACGTCTTCCTTCTGAATGTAATGCACTACTTTAACATGTTAAATGCAAATAAACAATCAAATTATCAATACTATTAAAACAGAAACAATATTTATCTACTTGCAAGTAGTCTAGGTTGTTTCATTTTTATTAAATTTCCTATTAATTTTACTTATATTTAACTTAATTAATTATTATTAAATATAAATCATGCCTAAAATTAAGGAACTAACTAACTAATATATTATTTTTTAAACTAATAAATTTAATTTATATTAATACGAAATTTAAGTAATAAATCAATCATATTTTACTTATTAATGTAGTAAATAATGATATATGTCTATTAATTTGTATATATGCAGCTATATATTAATCCAAAATGCGAAAAACAATGTCTTCAAAACCCTCACTAAATATATAAAAATATAATTCTTATATTTATAGTATTAAAATTAGATATATATATGATAAAAAATATTAATAGTTCGATATTATTAATATTTAATACACGTGAAACATATTACTATTGATATTCTTATGAATATATTTTTACGGGTTATTCAAACACATGTAGTATATTTATCAAATATTAACTAATTAAACAAATATATTAGCACAATTATATCATAAAACATTACATTAACATAAATTGATGTAAAAGAGTACGTGTCAATAGTTTAATTAGCTATAAAGTGAATAATAAAATTAACTTTTAAATTTAAAATATGTCATAAGCAAAACATCAAAAAAATCTAATAGCATGTGAATAACAAAAGTAAACTAACTAAATAAATAAAAATTATATTTACAAACATAAATCATTAAATTTTAAAATACATATACAAATTGTTAATGCTCAAATATATTTCATTTTTAGTATGAATCCTCTCACATATTGATCCATTACGCTTACAACAAGTTGAAAATTTAGTTTGACTAAAATTTGTATTAAAATTGGAACACCACTTTCATTATATAGCCATTATTCATCTAAGCATTCATGAATATATATGGTATTAGGAAGTTTGAGGCTCCTAAGTCAAGTGATAGTATAATGGAAATAATGTGTCGAACCAACTTTGAAGGATCTAAAGCACCAAGAATACAAGCACTTCTTAATCTAAATGCTATCAATAGCTTGAAGTTTATGATGGCTAACAATTTTAATAATGAAACTAAACAGCAACAAAGATGACTTTTTAACTATTCTAAAGAAGAACTTATGGGTATAGGAACTTGAATTTGGGTGATAAGGATTCGAACAAAAGATGACAAATGATGAATCAAACAATTAACCTTAAGCCTGAACACTATTCTAAGCAAGCTCTATGTCTAGATGAATGTTCATTTACTAACATATCTCAAACATCAAATGTCTTTGGTTGAATGACATGAAAGCAATCATTAAGAACTAGTTTAATATGGCTATCCTAACACTCTTAACAACAAATGTCTTTGGAAAGATGCATTATAAGCTTAATGGAGTTTTCTCAGACATTTCAACAAACACATTTTGGGTGGGAAATGTCTAGAGATCAACTTTTGAATGATCAGAATAAAAGAAGCAGTAAGATTACTCTACTAGCTAAGATTGAGATTAATTTATCCTAAAACATATTTGATCTAACCTGTGATCTCCTAACCCATGAATCCCATGAAGGATTACTCACCAAAGTTCATGATCATTCTTAAACCCATTTTAGGTTTCAGATTGATCATAAATAAGAACATAAATCAATAAAAAAACAATAAGAACAATGGAAACAATAATCAAAAGGAAGACATCTCTCAATAGAATTATGTTTTACCAACTCCAATCTAAATAATCAGCCTCCAATGGCTTACAACATACTTAAACTTAGATTTTTGAATAGAAAAACGAGCATACAAAAGACTAAAATGCCCCTGAGAAAGTTTGGTTTCGAGATGGAAAAGATGCGGAGCGACCATGAGGGGTCGCTCTGGGTGGCCGCTCCAGCCGAGACCGCGACGGGAGGGAGCCGCTGCGGGTACCTCGCTGCGGATGGTGGCGTCACAACGACCAGGCAGGTTCGCTGTGGGTAGTCGCTCCAGAAAGAAACGAGCGACAGGGAAGGGTCGCTGCGCCAAGGTCGCTCCGCGCTGGTGGAGTCACAACGACCAGGCAGGGCCGTGTCGCTGTGGCTCTGCTCGTCCTTGGGTCACTCCTTTTGTCTCTTTTGAACCCCTAATGCATCTCAAATGCTTCCAAAAGCTCCATGTGATGCTCCAATACCTGATAGAGACTCATGTATGCAGAATGCAATCTAAACATGGCTAAAACCTAATCTACATGATGAAAATGCATGCAAATGAAGAGATGAAACAATGTAATTATGCAAGATATCAATATATTAGAATATATTCTAACTACAGTATAATAATTAAGTCAAATCAGATTGCTTATTGGGTCATCAATCAGTTCAACCGGTAGCTAGATTTCGGGTATTAGTTGTTATAACGGGTTTTATATGACTTTTAAATAATAAAATTTCGAAAAAACTAAACCAAGTTACATATGAGACCACGTAATTTATCAATTTAACAGCGGGTCGGATGAAATTTTAAAATACTCAATATAACAGTTTATTTATAACATCTAAATGTTATACAATAAAAATATAAATTTATATCAAATAAATTTGAAATATTTTGAAAAATTATTCAAAATCTAGTGACTTAGTAAAACAGACAATCAAAGTATGAGTCTATTTTATGTTATTTCCATATAACATACTATTTCTCTTCTTAGTCGTACCACTATTTACTTTGATTACACTGCTTTTTTTTTTACTTTGATTACACTGCTTCTATATCTTTGACTTCAGATAGTCAAACAAAAACATAATTTCATTTTATTTTGTAAACTAACACGAATATTTTTTTCCTCTCGTTTAGAAAGTAGAATATATTCTTTTGACTAACACAATATTATGAACAGTCTCTACTCTTATCAGGTAATTTGATATATCAAAATTTTGCAACTTTTAAAACACATTCGGAATAAGAGATTTTATGAAGGAGAAATGCATAACTTCGAACCAAACTTTTGTTAATTATATGATAAATAGACTAAAGGGCTACAACAACATAAGAACAGAGAACACATTTTATTATCACGCCCAAGTCTCACTCTTTATTCTATGCTACTCGGCTGAGGTTGACTAACCAAACATCAACCGAACCTAGTTACTTTGTTATAGAAACACATAATGAACCTTCTTGTGACCACCAAGTGCTTGACCGGATTCAAACACTCTGCCACATAGTTCGCATTTGTAATGTCGAACCATGGCTTGGCCATTCTTGTCGCAAATCTTCAATCGTTTGGTCCTGTGACTCGTTCGATGACCGCCTAATGCCTGATACGAATGTAAAACTTTTCCACATATATTACACGTAAATTTTTTCTTACACTGTTTCTCCTTCTCAACTAAATATGTTTCATCTTCGTCATCCTCATCCCCATCTTCATTCTCATCCATGCCTTCTGTTACGACTCTCCCATCCGAACCAATAAACTTATATTTGTCTTCTTTGTCAGCATCATCATCAGAATCTATATCGATATACTTTCGAGTATATTCTTCTTTATCATTTGGAGTTGATAACAAACGGTCAATCGCATTCCAATTCTGTGAATTTGCTGGTCTCTCTCCCTTAGACATTGCCACAAGACATAAAGCAGCTTCTTCAACAGCTGTTAAAGAACTGTGACACTCATCTGAATCCACGACGATCTTTCTCTTGCATGTCAGTTTTTGTCCACCTTCTTCTCTCTTTAGATCTGGTTCTGGACGACCAACTTCGCTCGTGTGGACAGATCTCATCAAAACTGTTTCATTAAGCCTGATGTTTTCTCCGAGTTTGGTGGGGGTCTTCAGCGATGGAACGGTCGAGCCATTTGATGTCGAAAGTGTCCGTGTGTGAGACCTCATGTGACCTCCCAAAGATCTCCCATTTGGAAACGATTTCTTGCACACTTGGCAGTTTCTTGTTTCATTGAGAAGTGAATAGATCATGACGATGACAAAGGGACAAGGATGGAAGCTAGAGATTTTGAATGTTTTTTTTTTCTTTCTGTGAGAAGTGTTTGTTTGAATACGTTGCTACGTTATTTTGTGTGAATAAGAGGCATATATAGCTGCAGAGAATGGGAAGATACAAGTACGTAGAGAATTCTATTCAAAGGGAGTTATCCACTTAACATAAGTGTTAAGTGAAATATATGCTCTAGCAATCATTATTCTCTGTTTCTTATGTAAACGAAATTACCTTCAATTAATGCAGCTTAAGACAAAAGTTTTGGCGTGAGTTTGACTGATACACATGGTATTGACTATTGACGAAAAGCCACAGAGTATTACTCCCTCCATTTTAAAAAGAACTAGATTTTGATTCGTTTTTAAAAAGGGCGGATATATTTTTTTGTTAGAAAAATTATTTTACGTAATAAAAATTATGATTTTTGATAAATTATAGTATATTATAACTTTTATGACTTATTTTGTTATTTTAAATATGACTAAATTTTTGAAGACTATAGATAATTCTAATTCGTAATATAATTTTATTTATTGAACCCGAAGTTAAACTTATTCTACACTGATTTTTTTTTTTAATTTAAATAAATTATTTTATATCTTCATAACCCTCTGTATTGAAAAATTTATTTGTGCATTTCAAAAAAAAAATCTATAATTTTATTAAATTTAGTTTATGTGATATAGTTTTTATTTTAAATGAAACTATTTTTAAGAAATTGAGACAATTCATATTTTGTTGATTTAGTCATTCGTTATTTCAACTTGATTTTATTTTGAGGTTTCATTTAATAAATGCTTTCAAATAACTAATAACGTGAAATATTTTTTAGAAAGATATGACGTAAATATTTAAAAAAGAAAATTTTTAAAAATGCAAAGAACCTAATTATTAAATACTATTTAATGCAATTGCAAAATAATGACTTTTTATTGGTTGCAAATACTACCGGCAAAAAATTACATACAATATTTGTAATTAATTAGAAAAATCAGGGACATAATCATAAGAAATATTATGCTTTAATAGTATAGATGTTCATGTTTAACTGATTTTATAAACTGATAAAAAAACTTTTTATTTAGTAAAATAATTATATTAAATGAAAAATTAAGTGACAATAAATATAACACATTTTTATTTTTTATTTAAGTTATTATTTTATTCATAAAAATGTGGTTTTGAATAATGTTTTTGCTTACGTTATTTCCACCGGTTGAAACTAAAATAATTTTTTTTACTAAATCGAACATTTAACCATATATAAAACTCAGTTATTTATAATTTTGATTTTATAATCGACACAAAATATATATTGATTAACTAATAAATAAAAATCTGCATTATTATTATTATGGTAATATAATTAATAAAATTATTGAGCTAACTGAAATATGAAAATATAGTTAGTGTAATACTATTATTCATGTTTCCAAATAACTTTCATTTAGAATAATTTACTTGTTTCCAAACATCTTCAAAATGTACTTCAACTTTAATAATATAGATAGATAGATGTATTACTTCCTCCATTTTAAAAAGAATGTATCAGTCAAACTCATTATTTATCAAGTGATTTGTTTATATATTGTCACCAAAATTATATATTATTTACTATCTCCTTTACATTATTTACCAAGTGATTTATGGTATGATTTAATGCATTTATTACACAAAAATAAACTGAAAAATCCAAAATATAAAATATTAAGTATATAATTATTACCATAATTAAAGGATTGAATATAAATTATTACCATAATAAAAAAATAAAAATAAAATATTTGAAATCTGAGATGAAATAATATTAAACTTGCACTTTGAACAATTGTTAAAAATCAACTATATTTATTTATTATTTTAGTATTTTATATTTTTAATGTTTATAATAAAAATTTACCCAAATATGGTAACACTATAAGAAAATTCTATCATTCTTAAATCTATATTTCATAATTAAATTGTTCTATATACTGCAAATAAAACAAGTGTTATATATTTTATCATTTGTAATGTTTTGAATTTTTTAAATAAAGTTTTAAAAATGTGTAATATAAATTTCCAAAAGTTAATCTATCTTGACAAAAATATATTTCAAAAATTATATTAATTTTGAAAAGGTTCATTACCATATTATTAAAAATTATATTAATTTTTAAAAGGTTCATCACCATATTATTTTAAGAATAAATTGCAGTTATGAATGGAGAAGATATATTTTTCTGGTTTGATGATTGGCTTGATCAGGGAAGGCTCATTGATATTACAGGAGAGGCGGGCACCATAAACTTTGGAGTGCTCGCAATGCGAAAGTCACTGATGTTGTCAGTGAAGGTTGCTGGAACATACGAGGCCGTCGCAGCCGTTTGTATCCTGAGCTTCATCAAAGGATTGTTGAGGAACCACCACCATGCTCGGACAGAGGTCCTGATCTATGGCTATGGCGTCACTCAAACAACCAATTCATGAGTCATTTTTCTACTGTAGAGACTTGGCACCAACTTAGGGACATGAAGGAGAAAGTCCCTTGGAACAAGGTTGTTTGGTTTTCACAAGGGATATCTCGCTACAGTTTCATCACATGGCTACCGGTGAGAAATAGGCTATCTACATGAGATCGAATGCGGAATTGGGGATTGCAGCAACACTGCACCTTTTGTGGGGGAAGAGATGAAACAAGAGATCATCTTTTTTTCGCTTGTGCTTACAGTTACACGGTTTGGGATAATGTGGCAGCGCGATTGCTTGGGATACATATGGATCCAGGCTGGTATGATACTTTACTATCTCTGCAACACACTCGCTTCTCAACTTTGGACACTGTTTTGGTGCGCATGGTCTTCCAAATCACAATATATAGCATATGGAGGGAGCAAAATGGAAGAAGACATCAGAAGCTTTGGTCGACTACTGTCCAGTTAACTCAGTCCATTGATAAAACTATGAGAAACCACATCTCCTCTCTGAAATATAAGAGGAATCATAGATTGGAATAGCTTTTGCGAAGATGGTTCGAAGTGGCTCCGCATGATCTTTTTTTCTTTTCTTCTCTAGTATTTTTTCTTATTCATAGCCTATAGAAACTTCATTCATATGTCAATGGCCTATTCTTTGATCAATAAATTTGAAATCTCATAAAAAAAGAAGAAGAATAAATTGCAGTTAGAAATTGTTATATGATATTAAGATTATAGTAGCATGGATAATTCTTTTTAGAAATTTTGATAAGTTTATAAACTATTGTAATAATCTAAAATCATATATTCAAATAAACATTGTATAAATATTTATAATTAATTTTTAAAACACAAAATTAAGGTGATAGCAATTACAATATTTAAAATATTTAAAATTATATTTAAATATATTTGCTCAAATCATAAACGACGTAATGTCTTGAAACTTGGAAACGACAGCATTTTGTTTTTAAAAGAAAGAGGACAAAGTATTAAAATATGGCTAATGGGCCCATAGTTAATTGTAAGGCCCACAATGGTGATATCTAGAAGATCAGACAGTCGATATAGGCATCACTAACATACGCGCGATGTAGAATAGAATTGTCTCTTTCCCGCCCTAAAAGCACCCGGCGAATCGTCTTCTGTCTCTCTCTATTCCTCTTTCTAATTAGTCTCGTCTCAGCCCCGGAGTGAGAGAAACCCTAGAAGGTGCGACAAAGCCATGGCGAAATCTGGGGGTCGACCCAGTTGTTCATTCATCAAACAGCGTTCCGGGTCGGGTACGATCCTCAGGATTAAGCTCGAGAATTTCATGTGCCACAGTAATCTCCAGATTGAGTTCGGCGAGTGGATCAATTTCATCACCGGCCAAAACGGAAGTAAGGGTTGCAAAAAAGTTTTGATATTTTTAGCTCTCTAATCGATTGAATTTACATTATCGAGAGTTGGGGTTTTCTCCCAATTTTGGAAATTTTGGTCTTTTCCACGCTCTGTGATATTTTCTCGAAAGCTAATTTTTTGTTGTGTTGTGTTGGGAAGGTGGGAAGAGTGCGATCTTGACTGCTCTATGTGTTGCATTCGGGTGTAGAGCGAAAGGCACTCAGCGAGCTTCCACTTTGAAGGATTTCATTAAAACCGGATGCAGGTTTTGTACACTTATCACACTTTTTTTTAGTTATGAAACTGCAAATAGTTAGGAGCATTGTAAAAAAAAAGCACATGATTAAGAAACAACTGTCTTGTGCTTCTTTAATGGTGAGAGAGTGACTGAAACTTTTTCAATGTGGATTCGTTGCAGCTATGCCGTTGTCCATGTAGAAATTAAAAACCAAGGAGAGGATGCTTTTAAGCCTGATATTTATGGCGACGTTATAATTATTGAGCGTAGGATAACCGAGTCTGCTAGTTCTACCATTCTCAAGGATCATGAAGGTTAGTTCACTGATAGCCCTGCTCTTTCTCTATCTGTAGGCTGGTCTTACAATTTGTCTCCTATCCCCTGTATGGTGCTTGTTGTGATGACCATCTCCCTTCTTACTCTCCTATTCCTTTTTAAAAAAAAAAATTGTATGTAAAATTATTGGTTCTAATGGATTTTTCTGTTCTTATATAATGAAACCTATGTGCTGCAGGGAAAAAAGTAAGTAGCCGAAAGGATGAGCTACGGGAACTTGTTGAACATTATAATGTGAGTGTTTTTGTCTTTCGTTTAAATTGATCAGCATTTACGTATTATCAGAGATACTTATTGTTTCTGGTCTGGTCTAACCCCTTAAAGTTTCTCAATATATTAGCCATGTTGCCATATTCATTGCTTGATCTGTCTTGTGTACATGTGTAGATTGATGTTGATAACCCATGCGTGGTAATGAGTCAAGACAAGAGCAGGGAGTTCTTGCATTCTGGCAATGACAAAGATAAATTTAAGGTATCTGCTTCAAATTGGTATTAATAAAAGTCAAACCATATTGATGGTTTTTTGGGCTAAAAGCTTCTGTTCTTTAGTTCTTTTTTAAGGCAACCCTTCTTCAGCAAGTTAATGATCTTCTCCAAAACATCTACGAGCACTTGAATTCTGCAACTGCCTTAGTCGATGAGATGGAGGAAACAATCAAACCAATAGAGAAGGAGATCAATGAGTTGCGTGGAAAGATAAAGAATATGGAACAAGTTGAAGAAATAGCTCAAAAGCTACAGCAGTTGAAAAAGAAACTTGCTTGGTCATGGGTGTATGACGTGGATAGGCAGCTCCAGGAACAGACCGATAAGATTGTGAAGCTTAAAGAACGCATACCTACTTGCCAAGCTAAAATAGACTGGGAACTAGTAAGTCATTACATGCATTTTCATTATCTGAAATTTTGATGGCTATGGAAGATCTCTGCATTACTAGCTATATTAACTTCTCCCTTGTAATAATGAATTTTATAGCTGTATAAAAAGAGATAGTTTGCTTAAGTGGAGTCTTGATGTATTAAGCATTCGTCGAGGACCATGGTTAAGACGTATTATGCTTCCTTAAGTTTGGGTGTGGTTTTGCCTCCAAAATGGTCGATTTGCTTAGAGTGTGAACCTTGTAACTTACTGATTATATTACTTAATTCATGTTCTAGAACTTAAACTGAATATGTGGCTGCAAACTGAAATTTATAGAGAGCTAGCTACACACGGCTGAATATGTTACTTAATTTATGTTCTAGAAATCAAATTGTTTGATTATAACTGATCAATTCTGTAGGCTAAGGTGGAATCATTAAGGGATCGCTTGACCAAGAAGAAAGCTAAAGTTGCATGTCTGATGGATGAATCAACTGCGATGAAGAGAGAGATAGAGACTTGTCACCAATCAGCCAAGCTGGTATGTAGTACATAGTTTTAAAAGGTGTCTAGTGGATAGGATTTTTTGTATAGAATTGACAGTTTATCTTCCTTCATTAAACAACATATATTAGGCATATGAAAGTACTGGATTTGCCAAATGCGTTGTATGGCTCAAAAATATACATAGATTCTCAACGTGGACAGCATGAAAATAACATAAACGTGATTTTGTTTGGAAAAGTTGCTTTTGGTTTAATGAATTTTCTGATAGTGTTTTTGATGCATCTTGTCCTGTGTGTTCATGATGTCAATTCTGACTGTAGGCGGCACGAGAAAAGATTGCTCTAGAAGAAGAATTCAATCATAAGCACCATAGTGTTCAGAAGATTAAGGATCGTGTTAGAAGGCTTGAACGGCAGGTTGGAGAGATCAATGAACAGACAATGAGAAACACTCAGGTCCTCTATATTGGTCATTGACAGTATCTATAATATTTCAAACTGTGTCATTCTTTTCTTTTGTGCTCAGTATCTTGGCATAACAGTAATGTGTTGTGAAGGTATATTTCTCATAGGTTGATAATGATGCAGGCTGAACAATCTGAAACCGAGGAGAAACTGAGATACTTGGAACAGGAGATTGAGAAGGCTGAGACACTACTTTCCAGGTTATAATATTAAGCTTTTTCATTTCTTTTTTTTTTCCTTATCCATCTTCTGTAGTCTGTCTCATTCGTCCTAAAATATTTGATACTTTAGATTGAAAGAGGAAGAGAATGCCTTACTGGAAAAAGCATCAGCTGGAAGGAAAGAGATGGAACACATCGAGGATATGGTACAACTATACCTATATTTTCTACTTACATTCCACATGAATATTTTTAAGAATCCTATCAGTTTCAGATGCAGGTTGCTTTAATATTGTTTTTAACACATTGTTCATTTTCTTGGCCTTTGGCTTCTAGATTCAAGACCATCAAAAGAGACAAAAATATATAAACTCCAACATTCATGATCTGAAGCAACATCAAACAAACAAGGTGCGGCTTACATGATTTAATTACATTATTTGGTGTTTCAACTGGATATTGCCAAACCTCTTTCGATAAAATCTAAAGAGGCACACAATATACATGCATTCTCACTAGGTTACTGCGTTTGGAGGGGACAGAGTCATTTATCTTCTGAAGGCTATTGAGAGACATCATCGTAGATTCCAAAAGCCTCCAATTGGTCCTATTGGCTCCCATGTGGTGAGTTTCTATTTGTTTATTTTGCAAATCTGTGCCCCAAAACCATCTTCCAGTGTAATATTTTGTGTGATCAAAAATCTCATAAAATATCTTCTAATGGTGTGATGTTCTACAGACGTTGATCAATGGCAATAAGTGGGCGCCTGTAGTTGAACAAGCTCTTGGAAACATGTTAAATGCATTCATTGTGACTGATCATAAAGATTCGCTCACTTTAAGAAGCTGTGCTAATGAAGCCAATTATAATAACCTTAAGATTATCATATATGACTTTTCGAGACCAAGGTTCAAAGTTCAATGAAACACTTTATTCTTTTCTTTTAACCCTTTAAAATTAGTGAATGGGTAGCTTATGATCTCTTCATTTGTGCAGGTTAAATATACCAAGGCACATGATTCCTCAGACAGAACATCCAACAATTCTCTCTGTTCTGCATTCTGATAATCCAACCGTTCTTAATGTCTTGGTGGACGTGGTAAACTTACTTTCAGATTTTCCCTCGACTTTCTAATTTTCTTCTTTGTAACAATCTCTTATGACGGTATACATATTTTGGTCTTGTTTTCTGGATATTTCAGAGTAATGTTGAGAGGCAAGTGCTTGCAGAGAACTATGAGGAGGGAAAGGTAGTTGCTTTTGGGAGAAGGCTCTCAAATCTAAAGGATGTTTTCACTTTAGACGGATACCGAATGTAAGTAACTTGTTAGCTTTGGCATGGAACGTCCCTTTATATCTTTTGTTCTCTTTAATACAACCGCGAACGTGACAAAAGGGATTGACTTGAGACGATCTAGGGGGTAGATAAGGATATTCCTCAGTCATAACACTAATGTATCTACTCTTACCTCAGGTTTTTCCGTGGGCCAGTTCAGACAACTCTTCCTCCTATTCCTCGTAAACCTACGCGACTATGTGCTAATTTTGATGACCAGATCAAGGATCTTGAAATAGAGGCTTCTCGAGGACAGAACGAGATAAATCAATGGATGAGACGTAAGAGGGGAGCAGAGGAGAGTCTCGAAGAACTCGAGTCGAAAATCCGCACACTGAAGGTTACTTAAATAATTAAATTCATTGATTATTAATCCAGTGGACATGTCGAGACTGTTGTTCCCAGTCGTTAGGCATCTTAACTGAAATGATTAGCTTGTTTTCACATAGATTTAGTTTTCATAACATTTTTTTTGGCATATTCCTTTCTTTGGTTTATACAGAAGCAACGAGGCCAAGCAGAGAAAGTTTTGACGACAAAGGAATTCGAGATGCGAGATTTGAAGAGTACAGTCGCTGCGGAGAATGAAGCATCAGCGTCTTCAAGTGTTAATGAGCTTCAACTTGAAATCATGGTTCGTTTGCTGGTGACGATACTATTTTATTGTGATTGGTTTCACCATGTTTTTACTCACTAAGTTAGGTGTTTTTTTTTCTAATTAATATATCAGAAAGAGCGAGAAGAAATAGAGGAGAAAGAAGCTTTCCTTGAGAAGCTCCAGATCTGCTTGAAAGAAGCTGAACTAAAAGCTAACGAACTTAATGCTTCATTTGAGAACTTACGTGGTATGTCTATGATAGACCATTGTTTCTCGGACGCATTTATTTTTTTAGTGGTTTGTGAATTGTGACAGAACATGGATAGATCACCTTAGTTGACTGACCTACTTTATTATGTTATTTCATCCGAATGCAGAGTCAGCCAAGGGTGAAATTGACGCCTTCGAGGAAGCGGAAAACGAGCTAAAGAAGATTGAGAAAGATCTTCAGTCAGCCGAAGCGGTACCTCTTCTCGGCTCTACGTTAAAACAAATTGATCTTGTACTTGCTTTGAACGCAGAAGATAAGCGTTATTCTTTTTCAGGAGAAAATCCATTACGAGAATATAATGAAAAACAAGGTCCTACCTGATATCAAGGAGGCTGAGGCTAATTATGAGGAGCTTAAAACTAAGCGAAAGGTATCCTTTGTTGCCGTGTTGTCTAGTCTATGGAACTTAGCTACGAGACTAACTTGTCTTAAGCTATATAGTTTTTTATACTTCTTGTGACTTGTTGCTTGTGGCCTCTTTTTTTTTGTTTCATTTTTTTTCTTTTGGTAACGAATTACATGCGCTTAAATTTCAGGAAAGCGACCAGAAGGCCTCTGAAATTTGCCCTGAGAGTGAGATAGAGTCTTTGGGGCCCTGGGATGGGAGTACTCCTGAGCAACTCAGTGCTCAGATTAACAGAATGAATCAGAGACTTCATCGAGAGAATCAGCAGTGTGTATTTCTAGTATTGTCTTTCAGCTATTCCTTCACACGTTGAGGACCTGTGACAGTAAACCACATGCTTCAAATTTTGTTTGGTGCAGGTTTTCTGAATCAATCGATGACCTTAGGATGATGTACGAGAAACTAGAACGAAAGATTGCAAAGAAGCGCAAATTGTATCAGGGCTACCGAGAAAAACTCATGGTTGACCCCTTGCAGATCTGTTTATGTTAAAGCTTTGTGTGTGCTGCATCGTTTAACATTCGTTACTGTTTGATCAGGCCTGTAAAACTGCTCTGGATTCGCGGTGGGACAAGTTTCAAAGGAATGCAACTCTTCTTCGGCGTCAGCTAACATGGCAGTAAGAGTTGCTATCCTCCATTGCCTACCACATAGATAAATTTGTTGTTCGGTTGTCTCTTTAAGATTTAGTATGATATATTTTCTTGTGTACGGAGCTTTCTTTGATTATTATCTTTGGAGCAGATTCAACTCTCACTTGGGAAAGAAAGGTATCAGTGGACACATCAAAGTCAGTTATGAAAATAAAACTTTGTCCATAGAGGTAAACTGACACTGCTATGCTAAGATATCTACAGTTAAATGTGTCCATGTTATTACATCATAATCTGATTGATGACGTTTGTTTCCGACAGGTTAAGATGCCTCAAGATGCAACAAGTAATGCCGTTCGAGACACCAAAGGTCTTTCAGGTGCTGTTTTCTTCTCCAAGCAAAAAAATTTGTAACTCAATGCTGTGTAAAGACGTTTGCTATATTGGACATTGGTCATCTAACACAGCTCCCGTCTTTTCAGGCGGAGAACGTTCTTTCTCAACTTTGTGCTTTGCATTAGCTCTTCACGAGATGACTGAATCGCCATTCCGAGCAATGGATGAATTTGATGTGTTTATGGTAATTATGTTTACAAGCGTTATTACATTGGGGATGAGAGCTTTTGCTGAAACAATCATTTCTGTTTTAACCTCTGTATTCTGTAAATACAGGATGCTGTCAGCCGGAAAATCAGTTTGGACGCGCTGGTGGATTTTGCAATTGCACAAGGAGCACAGTGGATGTTCATCACTCCTCATGATATCAGGTATGGATTAGTTGACAACACCATTAAACTCTTGTTTGATGTTCGGAAGAGACTCACAGTCTTGTGCTCTGTTACAGCATGGTGAAGTCGCATGAGAGGATAAAGAAGCAGCAAATGGCCGCTCCACGTTCTTGAAATTGAAAGAACATCTCCTTTTTAGTAAAATATTAGTTCATAAACACCTTGCTTGATTTCTAAGTATTAGTTAGTTCATGATTTATTATCAACCTGCTTTTCAACTGAGTGTTTTTTTCCTGTTCTATGTAACCGCATCTCATGCAAGTTTCTACTTAAAATGAAAGAGATGTTCATTTTGTAAAATTATTAATCACGTTGTAGTCATAATAAAAAAACATTAACATCAGAAAAATAAACTCAGTTTTACAGATGCAAAAAAATGTAAAAGGAAACCCTTATATACTACCTACTTTATTTGTTTATTCAAATAGAGAATAGACTAAGACATTTCTGCAAGTCACACATACTTGGGAAAAAAACAAGAGCCAGTTGGTTTAACATGCGACTACACTTGGCTTCTAGGCAATCCGATGAACAAATCAGTTTCCACGTCCGATATGTTCATGTTTTCACAAGCAAATGAGGATGATGACGATGCATTCTTCTCACTCTCTAAGCTCCTCGACTGCATCCACAGTGGCCTTTCTTCAAACTGAAATGATAACAAGTTATTTTCCTAAATTTCCCATGGTAAAAAACATTTATGTAATGCCAGTTTTTTGTCGGACTACTTTTCAGTCTCAGTTTAAAATTTATTCAAAAGTAGTATCAATCTCCATAAGATTTGTCATGAAATTTAAGAAAAAGGGTTTTCCCTACTACAGAAGCAAAAGCTGTGATGTTTTTGTTATGAAATTCAAACCCTTGTAATATATCCATTATCCAAATGTACAGTTAAGTAATTAAGTATAAGTGTGTGTGTGCATGAATGCGAATACATGCATATGTTCTTGGGTAGTATTTATATTATATGCGTGTGTGTATACCATTTCGTGCAGCTTGGTTCTCTTGTGCACGAGCTCTCTTGTTCCTGCAATCTAATGAGATCAAACCAAAAACACAGACGCAATTAATGAAAATTAGAAAGTAAATGCCACTAAGAACCAGCTAAAGTACAAATTAGTATTATTACCTCCGCTTTTAGTTCCTCTACCTGATCTTCATGTAACTTAGCCTGCCAAAATTTTGGTAAAACCCGGAATGAGCTAGGCTGGTTTGACATTTAATCACTTAGACGATCAGACGTCTCATAGGACATATATAAAACCAGACATCCTCTAGAACAACACCGCTAATTATAAGATCATTATTGTTAAACACGTTAAGACAAATCATATAAATCTTTGAAAAATAATACATAATTTTTTGGTAATATTAATTCTCTATGTAAGTTTACCTTTCTCGATCTGACAAGAGTAAGACTTTTCTCAATTTGGATCGTTATTTCATTGAGTTCCTCCACCGAACATGAACCTAATTCTTGCCCCATAAGCTTCCTAAGATGCATGTTATCGCGTTCATGAGGGTATTTACAATATCATGTATCGCATTTAAAGTAGATATAGATATATCAGAAGCTAACCGGCAATGAAGTTGAAGAAGTTCAATCCTGTTCACCATTGCTGTTACTTCGTTCTTGAGATCCTGCACATCTTTTTCTTCTTGGAGTCTCTCAGCATGAAAATATCCACTTCTATATATTTCACATTGTTCGATCATCTTCTTCATACTGAATCATTTTCAAGTTAACCTCTTCATCATTGATAATGTTGTTTATTAGCATGCATATTAAATTCCAAAAGTTTATCATGCCCAACAAGAACATTAACACATGCAAGACTCATGGAATGTTATGTATACATATTTGTTTTTTTTTTGTTTTGTCTACATATTTGTTCAAACATAAATTAAATACACGTTGTCCGTACTAGACACGCTTGACCAATCTTAGGAATAGTATAATTGAATCTGATAGGAGAAATTATGTAAATATAAAGGTTCTCGGTATGTTACTCAGCCTACATAAGGAGAAGAGATTGCTAAACAAATACAAACGTGTATAGTAATATGTCTTGGTTTCCTCTTTTATACTAACCAATGACACTTATAAGCATGAAGGCGTGACTTCCTACCAAAAAAAAAGCATGAAGGCGTGACCTATATACTGTGGGCTTACAATCTCAACAGCAAAAGCTTTATATAGCATACCAGGGCTACACACGCCTTTTCGCTACGTTCCAACAATTTGATTGAAATTGTCATAACCATTTGTAAAACTCCGAAATTGCGAATGAAATGTATTGCAAGAGATTTTGTTGGTCAATTATCAACACGATCATTTCAAATGTAGCTGGTTTCATCTGATCAGTACTGTGGTTTGATAACCATTAGAGACATCAAACCCCAAGATATTTGGATTGTTTGGGATTTGGTTTAAGAAACCCGATTGCCTACTACAGATCAAGACAATTAAGAACCATGAAAACTATGGAGGATACATTTTTAGACCCTAGCACAAATCCACAAGATTTTATATCATACATTAAACATATATAATGTAGGGATTTTTAAAACGGTCCAATTGTACTCTTAATTAAAGTATGGCATAAACACTAGGATTTATTTTAATAGTAATTATAAAAATGGCAAGTTGTTTCATCATGAGTTCCAAGGCATACTAGGTTCAAAGTTCAAGAACTCTTTTTTGGAAAGCCCTAAACTATTTCAATTTATTAAAAAGAAAACACTTAAGTAAGTTAAGGAAAGCATCTGGTAAACTAATTGTGATGAAAGTTTGAATTCATATAAATAAAAACTTCGTTAATTAGTAAAGTAATTTACGGAAACTTTATATGACCAAAATATTTTTACAAAAGTCATAGCTATTGTTGAAAAATAAATTAAGCTGTTGCATTTAGCAAAAAATATTTCTATACTACGATATTAGGAGAGTCTTTTTTTAATGAAGTTTGGGAAAAGAGTTGGAGAGAAAGAAAGCTATATATCACTATTATCTAACTACAGGAGTAAACAAGAATTATCAAAGTAAAGCAAGAACAAAATCTTCATCTCTGATTATTGATTGGATTAAAGGTTTTCTATAAACGAAAGATTGCTTACTCGGAGCTAGCGAACTCGTATAGTTTTCCTTTCTGAGAAAAGACAATAGCTGCAACTTGAGCATCGCATAGAACTGAAAGCTCCTGAGCCTTCTTCAAGAGACCTTTCCTACGCTTGGAGAACGTGATTTGCCTGCTTGTCAGGTTCTCAATTCTTTTGATTTCGATCTTCCCTCTCACCATCTTGTTCCTGTCAAGATTATACTAATCCGTATGAAACCCTAAATCTAAAGGATTTGTAAGAAAGAAAACGAATTCATTTGGATATTGTAAATATAAACCAAGAAGCTGTTTCTTAATAACAAGAGGAAAATCCAAAGACAAGATCAGTTGTACCACAAAAGTCAAGGTGATAACTTCCCTATAGGAAAGAAGAAAGGAAGATCTGGGAAACATAAAGAAACCCAACAAAAACCCTTTTTTATTAATCTCTCAAGATTCGCTCAAAAGGACTTTAAGAATAGCAGAAAGCGACCAGGAAAATATGTAATATTAGTCAGAAAAAAACTCTAATAGAAAAAAGAGATGCAAATGAATAGAACTGACTCATACATTAGATCCCTTGCCTATTGAGTCTCTTTTTGGTCAAACTCTCCTAATGCAGGGAGTCACAAAGACAAACCCTAATTTCATTAGTCTTGTTTTTGCTTTCTAATTTTAGTCACTCTCCGGAAAAAAATATATGTTATTTTGCCGATGCTACTTCGACTATCTCACTTTTTTTTTTTTAACGGACTATCTCACGTTGCTTTGCCTGATGGCAAGCAAAAATAAGTAACTTTTAAGTTTTTGACTAAAATATTGTTTATAAAATACCAGTTGTTTTTAATTCAACTGAAAAGGTTTCAAAAACTAATATTGCATATGATTTCAGGCATAACTAGTAATCCAAAAAATGTCAGTAGATTTCATTTTCCTTGCTGTTTGACTAATTCGATCTATGTTAGAAAATTATCAGTTTTGAGAAGCTTGATGTGATTCAGATTTAAATAATACTAGATTTTGACTCGCGGTTTCAAACCGCGGGATAATTTTTCGGTAAATACTCTGAAGTAAGTCTGCATATAAA